>JAQFVV010007708.1:0-64712 GCA_028023455.1 Epiperipatus broadwayi
GATATATGAACATAAAGTTCAGGAAGTCGGATTGGCTTTATGGAAAAATAATCTGGGTCCTCACGCCCCCAGTTCTAATGAAGATAGCCATAACCCAAACTAAATAAAGGGGCGGTTTGTTACCGTGAACCCTGGTCAGAGGCAGCAAAACATAACACATATAAGTGTACTATATAGAAACACACCCGCAATGCACGCAATATATATATAAAAAGCAATCAGTATGCATATAATTAATTGCGCCTAAAACAGATAGCTTTTATCTGTCAAGCTAATTCAAAACAGTTCTTAAAATTAGCATTATAAGTATGCTAATAAAATGGGCTTAAACTATATAAAAATAATCTAATTAAGATCCTGAATCTGCATGTAAAGATTCTTAATTAAGGAGGGAAAGTATATTCGATGGGACTTAATACAAACATTAGCAAATATACTTTATCATCCCTAGACAATATATATATCCCCTTCCAACTAATAAATATCAAAGGTTATAATATAAGATCGGTTAAGCAAATCTTAAAAAATACGATTTTACAATATATATATAACTATGATAACAACGAGTGGTTAGCGCATTCGCTTATTACCAATATTATAATTTCGAAACAATGATTTAATAAAATAAACAATGCTTTTAAAATGTCTTAGTTTCATTGTTTCGAAATCTGAGCATATTATCACATATCAAACATAACAAAATGCATTTAAACAAAATATTAAAATTACTGAAATTTAGGCAAGACCGTTAGTTGTAGGAGTTGAAGAGAAATTTCAGACATTTAATGAGTATAAAAAAATATGAAATCTTTTAATTCATAAAAGATTTCAGCAGTTTATAAAATCAAAGTAAGTGATTTTTTTTTCTTTTTACATTATATATAAAGTAACAGACCGATAGTTTCTTTTTATAAGAGGGTAAAATTGAAAGAGTTTTTATAATTTAGATAGAACGTTCTTTTTTAAAATGTTATAAGAATTTATAGATTAAAGTTCATACCGCAGCTCCTTTTAAAAATGATTACCATCTCTCTCTGCCTCCTTGAGTGGACTTGAAGCGTATATCAATGATAGTGGCTGGAATAGGCGTCTGACAGCGTCATAATCTTCAGTGGCCTTTCAGATAGGTTAAATTTCTTCATATTCTCCATGCAGGTTGCTGGAAAGTCTATTCACAGGAATGTTTAGAGGAATTGAGAGAAACCATCTGGCTTCCGAGCCAGTAAATATATTATTCTACTCGATCATTTTGGATTTTGGTCTCCACAACAATTTTCAGAAAAAAAAACTAAAGAGAGTCTACTTCAAAAAAAATCTGCAATATTTATATTCCCTAGATCTTTTTTTTATCTTCTTGCCCAAACTTTTACTGGTTTGATCTGGGAAAAGAAATTCATTACAATCGTAATGAATGAATCTAAAACAATATCAATAACCTAAGGACTATCTGATCCCACCTGCAATTTATTCTAAGTAAAAATCTGCGATATCTATATTCCCTAGATCAAAAGCCAGTGACTATCTGTTTTAAAACACAATTCAAACTTCTAAGTTTTACAGCAATCATCTTTTTTGATTCTAATCTCTCTTTTTTTTTATCTTGTTGCCAATTTTTTACTGGTTTGATCTGGAAAAGAAATTCACTACAATCGTAATGAATGAGGTCTAAAACAATGTCAATAACCTTGGGACTATCTGATCCCACCTGCGAATTATTCTAAATAAAAATCTTATTACCAATCTGTGAATTTCGCATGTGATTTATAATTTACTTAAACCAAACTTGTTAAAGAATATTTAGCCACATTTTCTATACAAAATAATCCTTATACAATATATTATTTATATAAATGCTGCAATATATCTATACAAAATTTAATATCATTATCATTTCCAGGTGCTTGTATGTGTGACAATAAACATATAATTGTTTGAATGCATATAAAACTGACTATATATATAATTGTATAAATGAATATATCGCTGTGTGGATATATACAACTGTGTAAACATATATATACAGCTGTGTAAAGGCATATAACACTGAGTGGATACATATACATGTGTACTAAAGAGTGTTTAAAACCGGCATAGATGTGTCTATGGAGACATAAAGGTGAAACAGATAGAAGGACAGTAATATCTCTTTCATTTCCCCAAACTTACAAAAAAAAAAATCAATGAAAAAAAAAGATTTTACTTGGTGAAGAATATCCCTCAATAATACCACTATTTCACAACAAAACAAACGATGAAACAAAATATTACTTACAACATTTTTACCTTGCCTGGCTGTCTGGTCTTAAAGTGACGACAGTACACTAATACCATTATGACTAAAGTCTAAGGTTATACACATCTACCTATAACTGGTTATACTAATGCTATTTGGCTATGCTAATTTGCTAAACATGTGGTTATTACATATATATATATATATATATATATATAGCATATATATATACATATATATATATATATATATATATATATATATATATATATGTATATATATGAGCACACAAAATTTTAATATGTATATACTGTTGGGTTGGAATAATATAACACCAATTAGCTAACTAATTTGATAAATATCACCTATATAGAAGAACACACAATATATATCTAACTACTGGGGTAGGGGCAATTCTATAAATGACCATGCATCATCTTTGTAGAATCTAGGAGTAATCATCAAAACTAATCTTACCTAAGTTGGGTCGGGGAGTAAGTTTTGAAACGTTTTGGGTTCCTGGAGCTTATCATATACCAGGAAGCTTCCAGACTTTCTGACTGGTTGTAGTTTGGCTTTCTTTCTAAATGGGAAATACTTATGATACCTCTGAAGACATCTCTTTATTAAATTCCAAGTTTGAACCTCCTTCTGGTTTCCAGTCTTGCAAACATAGGCACCTTCTTTTCTCCTCCTTTTCCATACTGTTAGTCCTATCCGGGCACCACCAATATCTCTTTCCCAGAGTTTTCTATGCTTCCCACACTTCATCCAGGTTTGGTGCAGTTTCTTCCTAAAAGGAAAATATGTAGGATATCTCCAAACATATCCCTCTCTCAGATCCTGAGTTTGAAATCTTTTCTGGTTTTCCCTCCTAAAAACATCAGTATCTTCTTTTCTCCTCTTTCTTTTCCACCCTGTCTTTCCCATTTGGGCTCTGGCAATATTCACACTTCTTTCACAATCAAAAACCACTCTGTCCCACAGGGCCTCAATCTCGGACTTAGCTCCACTGTCTTCTTTCACTTGATCAAACTCATCCATTTTGGGGATTTCTATGAAATGTCTATCTTTTAAAACATTCATGTCTATGTAAGTTTTGGTAACCTTAACTGCATTTATTTTTGGTACTTCTGGGTAAGATTTTAGCTTAATTTCTTCAACATAATTAACATTTTTAGATGAGGTTGAAAGAAGATTTACTTTGTATTCTTTCTCTTTTACTTCAGTATCTATAGACTCTTCACTGTTCTGAAATATATTTTGTTGTTCAAGAGATTCCTGCATGATTTTTATATCAGGTTCCATCCCTTCCATGTCTTTTGTATCAATTTCAGTATCCATTGCGGTCTCTGGATACATTTTTGAATCCTCTGATATTTCCATATTGATTTTACAAATATCAATACTTACTGCAACAATTTTAGACTCTTCCATATCATCATTGACTTTAGACTCTTTTACAAATTTTACCTCTCTTTTAGATTTTATTAAATCAGCTTGCAACTCCTCAGCAGTCTTTGCATCCATTTTAAATTCTTCTACAGTTTCTTTATCAAGTCTTAACTCTCCTCCTGTTTTTACATTGATTCTAAACTCATCAATCTCTACAACTATTTTGGAGTCTTCTATTATCTCCACATCCATTTTACATCCTTTTACTGCGTTTGATACAATGTCAGTCTTGGTTTCTGTATCAACTTTTTCTTTTGCACTTTTAGTGACATATTCCACATTTAGCAGTTTTTCTGAAGGTGGATTGACAATTTCAATATCAGCCTTCATAATTTCAATTTCTTCTTTTTTAATAATCTCAATTTTTGCTTTACCAGTAATAGGATCTTCAACGTGTGATTCCTTCAAAATATCTCTAGTTGGAACTTCTAAAGTTACTTCAACTTGCTTTAATTTAAAGATATTCTCTGACTCCCTTTCTGTCTTTATATATCCCTTTGCTAAACTATTTTTTTCACTCATTTCCAACATCTCTTTTTGCATACTAACTTGTAACATTTCTTCTACAACCTCTGAATCGATTCTTTGCTCTTTTAATCGTATTTCAAAAGGGGATTCTGACTTTTCTACTTCCTCTGTATTTACTCCTTTTACTGGTTCTACCTCAGATATATCAATTATATCCTTTTTAGCATTTTCATTGCCTGGCATACAAGAATCTGCAGTTTCAGCATGCTTGTTTTCTTGGAGACGATCTTCTGGATCTGCTAACTTTACTTGTTTGTAATGATAATGGCAATCCATATCTGAGTCTTTTGCAATATCAAGACATTCAAATTTTCCCCTTTTACGGAATAGATTTTCTTTTCTTGGTTCACCATCCTGATCATCACTATCCTCTAAATTTCCTTCAGGAATTTCTCCTGCTTCTCCTCCCTCTAC
This sequence comes from Epiperipatus broadwayi, assembly GCA_028023455.1. Classification (NCBI taxonomy): domain Eukaryota; kingdom Metazoa; phylum Onychophora; class Udeonychophora; order Euonychophora; family Peripatidae; genus Epiperipatus; species Epiperipatus broadwayi. Next base: position 4,631 of record JAQFVV010007708.1, read on the forward strand.
ATCTATATCTTCTTGGCTACCCTTCTTACTCTCTGCAATATCCACTGGGTGCTTCTCCAGGTTTATCATTTTTTTCTGAGAAGGCTCCTCCAGTTTGAACACTTCCTGCTGGCAGTTTACTCCCAATCCTTTTGAACCCTTGTGTAACTCCTCTATATTTTGATTTCTTTCCTTCATTTTTCTGCCTAGAACTTGCAGGCCTTCCCCTATCTCCATTTTATAGGCATCCAGTTTCTCCCCCATTGTAAGGTCCCATTCTTGTTGGACTGTCTCCATCATCGCTTTCATCTGTAACCAGAAGGTTGGTGACATGATAATTTGGCTTTCCCTCATGACTTTCTTTGCCATGGCTGTCCATAATAACTTTCAGTTTTGGTTATGACTAAGAATTATACTAATTATTAATATTTGCTGTAAATGATTATTTACTGACTCTCCCCCCAAAATGGCTCTCTCTCTCTCTCTCTCTAATTCCTAACTTTCAGACCACTGCATTCCTTTATTAACCTATCCTTACTACTGATCTCAATAACCACTGCCACTATCAAGTTTAAGTCCTGTTTACATCTAACATACTCAAGTATTTTATATAAAAAAAATTTTTTTTAAAGTAATAGTAAAAGCATTTATGTAAAAAAAAAAATAAAAAAAAAAATTATATTACCAATTGCACCTCCTTTCTTCCTTCACTGAAGCCAATCATTCCTAAGAAAAGACTTTAAAAAAAAAATTTTTATGAAAAAAAAAATTTTGCTTTCTATGCCAGGTTTGATCTGAAGTACACGTATATATCTCCATTTTTTTAATCTACTTTGACCTTGCCTCTTTTTTGTTTCCTTGCTCATTCTCCAAACCAATCCAAATTTTTATAATAAGTTTAAAGCGATAGCCCCTTTATGCAAACCCTTTTCTCTACCCCTGATGACAAAATTTATATGAGGATGACTATCAACCTATTCAAATCACCCCCGGGCGCCAGTCACCAGTGAGCAAGAAAAACACCACATATATAACCTAAGATTCCAATTTCCAATATGTATGTGACACTCCTAATATCCGGTTGACACATCCTGCCTACATTCATGCTATAACTGAGCCAGAGACACTTTTAAAATTCTTTACTTAAAGTAAACAGAGTCTCAGTAAATAGACAAAAAAAAATTATAAAATTTATATATATATGGCTCAATGTGTATATAGTCAAGAATACTCCTCCCATTGCAATACCATAATTTTAAAAAAAAATTTACATATATTTTTCAACATATCAATTCAGAGCCTGTATTCAGTTCAGGACCTGTATTCAGTTCAATGCTTTTATCAGTTCAGGGCATGTGAATTAACTAACTGGTTGTTCATACTCAAGAGAAAAAATATACATATGCAAATGTTGTTAAAAAAAATATTTCATGAAAAAAAATCTTTTATATATATCAACACCCACACATTCAGTTTAGGGTGTGTACTTAAGTTTGTCCATGCATGGCATTCATATTTGGAAAAAAATATAATATAAATGCATATATAAAAAAAAACATATAATTCAGGGCCTATACCTGGTTCAAGACCATGTTCAGGGTCTATACTCAGTTCAGGGACATGAACATCAATTGAAGAAGCCCACTGACTTAAGCATCCATAATCAGTGAGAAAAAAAAAATTTACATAATCAGGAAAACAAAAATTTGTACTCATATATCTATCTTTCAGGGTCGTGAAAATTAACTAGGCCCCACGGAAGGGCGTCCATAATCGAGGAAAAAAAAACCTATGTAACAGTCAGATTTGTACACTCATGCAACAAAATTCAGAGCCCAAGCAAAATATACCAAAGCTGACCGTAGTGAGGTGGTTGAGACCTCTAATCCGACCAAACTCCAACTCATCTGCCAGTACTCCAAATTTAACACCTTATGAGTGACATTCCTGGGGCTACACTCAGTTCTCATTTAACCGCGTGCCGACATAGAACAGGGAGAAACACGAGACTTAAGGTATTACTAACCTAACTAAATAAGTGATATATATAACACTTGACACTCTATTAATCTTATATACTAGACATACACATATAGCATATAAACTCATTAAGAAATTGGAGTAATGAACTGTGACATTTAATAATATACTGTGGATTGGATAAAATACTATGGATTGGATAAGATACTGTGGTTTGGTTTGATCTAGAGTCTGAGCAAGAAAGATATACAACAGTTTATATTTAAAAAAGATTTATTAAAACAATAACAAATGATCTAACACAAAATATCATAATGGCAGGGATTGTATAATCTTCACAAGGTATTCAATACAGGCAAGCATGTTACAATATTTGGGACTGTTATCAAGTACATCTGTTCCCTTTTAAACATATTACAATTACATGTGTGTGTGAGTTATAGAAGTCATGCCTAATTATTTAATATGCTCATTTTGTGAACTTGACTTGCTTAAGTTAGAAGTTGATACTTTAGTAGAGATGATGATGAGTACAGCCAGTTTTAAAGACTGTTATATATACTAATTAACTGAGCAACTAAATAAACTCAGTATGCAGATTCAAACTGATAACCAGATTCAAACTTCAGTCTAAAGCTGAATGATTAATTAATATGGGAAAAAGAACTGGTTACCATTAGGTCCACATATATGCGCTATGGCGCTATATAAAATATTAAAGAAATAAACTTGCAGTGCGAGTGTGTGATTCTTCAAGAGTTTCAGCATCAAATGCTCGGTTTGCTCTGAGACCGACGGTTTGCTGCTATTGATATATGAACATAAAGTTCAGGAAGTCGGATTGGCTTTATGGAAAAATAATCTGGGTCCTCACGCCCCCAGTTCTAATGAAGATAGCCATAACCCGAACTAAATAAAGGGGCGGTTTGTTACCGTGAACCCTGGTCAGAGGCAGCAAAACGTAACACATATAAGTGTACTATATAGAAACACACCCGCAATGCACGCAATATATATATATATAAAAAGCAATCAGTATGCATATAATTAATTGCGCCTAAAACAGATAGCTTTTATCTGTCAAGCTAATTCAAAACAGTTCTTAAAATTAGCATTATAAGTATGCTAATAAAATGGGCTTAAACTATATAAAAATAATCTAATTAAGATCCTGAATCTGCATGTAAAGATTCTTAATTAAGGAGGGAAAGTATATTCGATGGGACTTATTACAAACATTAGCAAATATACTTTATCATCCCTAGACAATATATATATCCCCTTCCAACTAATAAATATCAAAGGTTATAATATAAGATCGGTTAAGCAAATCTTAAAAAATACGATTTTACAATATATATATAACTATGATAACAACGAGTGGTTAGCGCATTCGCTTATTACCAATATTATAATTTCGAAACAATGATTTAATAAAATAAACAATGCTTTTAAAATGTCTAAGTGAAGATTACAATTATCTCCTTTATAAATTACTTAGTTTCATTGTTTCGAAATCTGAGCATATTATCACATATCAAACATAACAAAATGCATTTAAACAAAATATTAAAATTACTGAAATTAGACAAGACCGTTAGTTGTAGGAGTTGAAGAGAATAAATTTCAGACATTTAATGAGTATAAAAAAATATGAAATCTTTTAATTCATAAAAGATTTCAGCAGTTTATAAAATCAAAGTAAGTGATTTTTTTTTCTTTTTACATTATATATAAAGTAACAGACCGATAGTTTCTTTTTATAAGAGGGTAAAATTGAAAGAGTTTTTATAATTTAGATAGAACGTTCTTTTTTAAAATGTTATAAGAATTTATAGATTAAAGTTCATACCGCAGCTCCTTTTAAAAATGATTACCATCTCTCTCTGCCTCCTTGAGTGGACTTGAAGCGTATATCAATGATAGTGGCTGGAATAGGCGTCTGACAGCGTCATAATCTTCAGTGGCCTTTCAGATAGGTTAAATTTCTTCATATTCTTCATGCAGGTTGCTGGAAAGTCTATTCACAGGAATGTTTAGAGGAATTGAGAGAAACCATCTGGCTTCCGAGCCAGTAAATATATTATTCTACTCGATCATTTTGGATTTTGGTCTCCACAACAATTTTCAGAAAAAAAAACTAAAGAGAGTCTACTTCAAAAAAAATCTGCAATATTTATATTCCCTAGATCAAAAGCCAGCGACCATCTATTTTAAAACTACAATTCAGACTTCTAAGTTTTAGCCTTAGGTCTCTTTTGATTCTTATCTTTTTTTTATCTTCTTGCCCAAACTTTTACTGGTTTGATCTGGGAAAAGAAATTCATTACAATCGTAATGAATGAATCTAAAACAATATCAATAACCTAAGGACTATCTGATCCCACCTGCAATTTATTCTAAGTAAAAATCTGCGATATCTATATTCCCTAGATCAAAAGCCAGTGACTATCTGTTTTAAAACACAATTCAAACTTCTAAGTTTTACAGCAATCGTCTTTTTTGATTCTAATCTCTCTTTTTTTTATCTTGTTGCCAATTTTTTACTGGTTTGATCTGGAAAAGAAATTCACTGCAATCGTAATGAATGAGGTCTAAAACAATGTCAATAACCTTGGGACTATCTGATCCCACCTGCGAATTATTCTAAATAAAAATCTTATTACCAATCTGTGAATTTCGCATGTGATTTATAATTTACTTAAACCAAACTTGTTAAAGAATATTTAGCCACATTTTCTATACAAAATAATCCTTATACAATATATTATTTATATAAGTGCTGCAATATATCTATACAAAATTTAATATCATTATCATTTCCAGGTGCTTGTATGTGTGACAATAAACATATAATTGTTTGAATGCATATAAAACTGACTATATATATAATTGTATAAATGAATATATCGCTGTGTGGATATATGCAACTGTGTAAACATATATATACAGCTGTGTAAAGGCATATAACACTGAGTGGATACATATACATGTGTACTAAAGAGTGTTTAAAACCGGCATAGATGTGTCTATGGAGACATAAAGGTGAAACAGATAGAAGGACAGTAATATCTGTTTCAATTTGTACATAAATTAATCTTTTTGTAATTTAAAGCTAAGAAATATAAAAGAAATCATTAATTAACAAGTTTGTTATCACCCTACTCCCACCTTTATTTGAAAGAACCTAATGAGGACTTTGATCATATTTGCAACATGTTATTTTTACAATCAAACCTTTATAAATGAAAGATATTCTAAAAGTTAATATTTGAACTTTATAAAATAGAAAGATTAAATAATAAAGTAAATACTTAATGAGATAAATAATATTCTGGAACATAGGATTGTAATATTTTCTATTCATAAAAAAACTATTTAACCAAATATTTCTTATTTAAATTCTATTTTAAAAACAAAAATGAATTTTTGTTGAGACATCACTAAAAAATGTTAAATATATTTTAAAAATAAAAATTACATTTACTGTTATCATAATGTTGTGATTATTTATAAAGTTCACAGGAAGTGTATAATTATAATTTCAAAAATTATTTTACCGACATTTATAAAAGCAATTTTTTTTGTCAGTAATAAACTTCTGCTTGCCATGAATACATTTTTATGAATTTTTAATAAAGATTTTCAAATAAAAAATAATTGAAATCATGTAATTTTTTGATTAAAAAGAAATATTTTACAAATATGTTGCATAAATAGTTTAAATATGTAAATAAGTCACTAAAGATTACAATTTTTCTTTTGGAAGAACACCTCAAGAATAATGCTTTGTTTGAAATGCCTGGACCCACATAATCTATCAGTGATGCTGTCAGCTTCTTTATATTATGATAAGCCAATCAGGCATTTTTGGCTTACTTTGAGATCCAAATCAGGCATTGTGAGCTGGTTTTCAGTTTCAAATTTACATAATACTTGTATGACATTCAAACATGACTGACATCTTCAGATTTTTTTTAAAACTAGTAACTTTATTTTTGGAAAAATGCAAAGGGGAAAATTAATTTTATCGATAACTTCCAAAAGGTAAATAAAAGTCCAAGTGATACCCTGATACCAGTGTTAAAATAATGTCCCAAAATTAGCAAGTTTATAGCAACAGGAAGCAATCCATTTAATCAATTGAATGGAAAAGTTATGTTATATCTATGAAGTTGGTGCTTAAATGTCATATAAACTTGTGCCAAGCATCACACGATCTTCTTATGAAAAACCATTTAATTATAATTGATATTTTATCTAATTTGTTGATTGAAAATAAGTCTTGGCCCTTTTATTAACATTATATAACAGCATAAAAAAATTAAACAAATCTTCTTTCTTATTATTATTACAATGTTCATTTTACTAAAATTATTCACCTTACAGTTTTGATTAATCAGCAAACTTCTTTAGAATATTGTAGCAGTAAAAAGAAAGGTGGATTTGGATTTTTTTATAATTTTATCAATGCATAAAAAGGATAAGTCAGTAATACTTCATAAAAAAGACATAAAGGCATTAGAAATATTTCATGCAAAAATGCTTTGTAAAAATTTAAAAATATGATAGTAAAATCATAAAGCTAATCATATTCTTCAGCATGCTGGACATAAAAGAATAATACAAGATATATTGAAATAGTATTGTAACATGACCTTGAGTATATTTTCATGGGAGAGATGGTTATTGGGTCAATATTATATGGATTATTTTAAAAACAGAATCTAAAGAAGTCTAGGTCCAATATTGATTCCTTTCATTGGGGTAATATGACTAAAGATAGAATGCAGTGGAGAGCTTCTGAAATCACTGAAAAAGTAAAGTTGACAGAGATGTTTAAAACATCATAAAAACCAAATAAATAGAATAATGGACCAGTATTTTCTAGGTATGAATGTAATAATGGTTCCCAAATGTTTTATATAATCGTCATAAAAATTATCTTTAGGGTATTATAATTATTTGTTCAGTCTATCTTTTTTTCTTAAAGATGAAATGACCATACATGTTTGTCAGTGAGTGATGATGATGATGATAATAATGCAACAGTTTTTAACTGTAATAATTTAAAAAAAATAGTGGAAGACAAAAAAAAATACATGAATTCGTTTAATTATCATTCAGAATTTTGAAAAATGACAAAGTGGTGAATTCTTACTTAGTGGCTGGAAAGAAAATTAGAAAATTTCAAATAGTTATTTAATTAAAAAATTGACATGAATGATTTTTAATTTATGATGGAAACTTTTTTAAGCCTTGTTAAAACTGCAACATTTTTAAACTATTGAAGAAGCCAAAAATATTTATTTGCTATTACTTTTGCGGAGAACTGAAAGAAAACTTATTAAGACTGTTACATATTAACTCAATTTGATTTACAAGTGTCAAAATTTCTGCACTCACAATTTTGACAGCAACCAGTTCAGATAAGTGCCTTACTGATTATTAATAATCATTGATTAGGCTAACAATTATCACATCATTCCTTTCCAAGTTATAAAAATTTAAACCCAGTTAAAGGTAAACATACACACTTTTTAATTAAATATTAACACACAAAAATAATTAATTCACCTTTCTTATTCATATAAATAACATCTTTTTAGATATACTTAAAATGCCCATTCCCGCACATAGTACTGAAACATGAATAAAGATGTCTGACAACTCCCATGATGCAATTCGTGTAGAATTATGAGTATTCCGTTGAACCAGCTTATAATAGTTTCAACGTTTTTTATTTATTTATATCAACACCAAATTATTTCAATTTGATTTTAAAATGTCAAACGTTTTGCATCCACAACTTGATACTATCAATATTAGATAGATTAATGAGTATTGCTAACCATTTAAAAAAGTTGATTTGCTGTTCCAAATGTGTTCAATTATATGCTGTTTTGCTTCTATTAAATGGGTCTTAATAATAGCAGAGTTTTTTTTAAATTTATGATAAAAGTCAATTATTATTATGGAAATATATGATTGCATGGTTTGGTGCAGTTAGTAGAGCATCTGACTTGGGATTGGCCCCAGGATCGATTCTGGAAGTCACATTTTTGGTGGTTGAACTTCCTATGAACTCCTGAACAACACAGCCATTAGTGAATTTTTTCTGTTTTGTTTTGTCTAATTTTTTTATGCAGAATCACATATAATCTCCATTCATAAATGTGTGTTAGCATTCCAATTTCAGAAGAAAAAATATGGTGACACACAAAAATAAAAAAAGGTAAATATGAATGTTGTAATGCTTATACAACTGAATTCACAAGTCACAAACACAGTGATCATTTAGTCCATTTACTGGACATCTTCCAAGGATGTTTTGTAACATTTTTTAAGTAATAGTTGTTCTTAGAAAAACTTAATATTTTAAGTTATGGTAAATCTCTACTGTATTTTACTACCAGCAATCTACTACCAATAAAAGCAATAAATATTAAATCTATGTAGTTTCTGTTACCACTAAACATCACATGATCACTATTCTTTATTTGTACATAAGATGTTTACACAGAGACTGAACTCTCCAGACAGTAGTACCACTCAGAGTAATCAGTGGATGCAAAGAAGTTTTTGCATAAAATCTCTATGAGTGCCTACTCATCCAATATTCCCAGGCTAATTTCTAGTTTGTGGCTCTCATCAGTGAAAAGCCTTGTATCTGAGAGCACTATACCTAGATCTTACAATCTAATGCCACCCTTCAGCATCCACCTTTTACCTTATTAGCTAACTATTAAGATTTGAGTCTAAAATGGAAACACAATACTGCTTTCAATTCAAGATCATTATCTTGTATAGCTTCAATTGAAAACATTAATTTGTTTTCTTTTTGGACTCAAAGCTTTATAGTTATCTAAAAAAGTAAAAAAATAGCTGCTGGACAGCTGCATTAGATCCTAAGATCTAGATCCAAGGCTTCTCACTGATAAAAGTCACAAGCTAAAAACTAGTCGAGATATATTAGATGAGTAGCACTAGATAGGGTCTTTATGCAAAAATCTTCTTGCATCCATTGATTATTATGGCATGCACTAAGTGGTGCTACTGTAGGGACAGTTTAGACTCTGTGTAGTTTCTTTTATGATAAGTTTTCTTTACAAAAACAGTGGTCAGTTTCAACATAAATTTCTTTTTTAAAAAATCTATAATTCATAACTCATTAAAGATGCTTTATCTAATGAATATTTATCTAAGCTATGGAAGATTTAAAAATAATAATAATTGAATGACTTCTTGGGGGTTCGTAAGATATGAAAATGCTGGAAGGACTAGAACGGGAATTTATCATAAGATCTTAGTCTCCAGAGTCTGTTTACTTTACCAATAGCACTAAACCATGAAAAAGGGTATTATGATAGATCAAATATTATTATAAACAACATGGAAAAGAATTTATCTATCACCTTCTATCACCTTTTTAATTTTTTCAACAGCAAATTCTTAACTTTCTTACAATAAAGTTAGAAGAAAAGCAGCTCTACAAGCAATAATTTAATTTAAATAATTAAAATATTTTTTATTTATTTATCATATTTCACTGCTTCCATAATCAATAGATACTTGATTAAATTCATATCTAATGCTACCTGTTCATATGTCTCCATGGTAATTTCTGACTTTTTTCAATGTGTAAACTGGCCCTGAATCTTTTAAAGTATATGCAAATTCAAGCTGTCCAGTGATAGAAGCCACAAGTCAAAAACCAGTTTGGGGATATGGATGGAATTGAACTACATATGGATTTGATAATGACTTCCATCTTATGATTAGTGATTATTAAAAATTCCAATAGATGGCAGCAATGGAGTACAATAAATAGAATTTGTTGCATTATTTATTTTGTTTCATCTCTCGTATATATAATAATTGATATTCATTAAATCTTTTTTTCAATGAATGTCAAGATTCTTTAATATGTGATGAGCCACAAAGTCTAATAATTTTATTTGTTATATTATGTTCTTGATCTTTATTAATACTGTCTTTAGATTATTAGCTAATTCATTTATATAGATGTGGGATGTTATATCCCATATTATAATACTTAAAACAAAAACTTTTCTTATTGTCTTTTGACTTATATGGTAATGAGATCCATTTTTATTTTTACTCAAATTCCTTCTAAAATTTCTTATAGTATCTCTAATACAACAAATATAACATCCTAGTGATACTATTTCTTGGGTTAAATGTTTAATGTTTTCATTTTTGTCATTCATACATTTATATAATTTCTCATTTCTAGATTAAAAACAAATATCATGCATTTTATGCATAAAAGAATTTTGGAATCAGGCATTGGGATTGTGTCAGATGTGGCCAAATATTCATTCTGTTATTATTTCTGTAGTGTAATTTTCATTAGATCACTCTCAAAGCAAGGTAGGGACTGGTTTCTATCCAATTTTAACACCTTGTGGAGGGATGTAATCATAAACATATGACTAAAGATATATGTTTATGATTACATCCCTCCACAAAATATTAAAAGGGTCCAAAACCAGTCTCTACCTTGCATGAGTGTGGTGTAGTGAAAATTACACTACAGAAATATGACTCATTATTGGATAACCTTTAATTTAATGAATGACTAAATTATTAATACATTCAATTATTGTTTATTGTAATAAATTTGCGAATATAGTGTTTAGCAATAAATATGTTTTGTTATATTCATGAGTGTTTATATAAATCTATTAACGTCATTAATAATTAATATTACCATATCAATTTAAATCTTAAAATTGTACAATTCTTCCACTGTGTTATACCTAATTTGGTTAAATATTTATTTCTATTATAACATTATAATATTTACTAAGGCAATAAACATCAAATCATGTGTGCTTGAAAATGTGAAGATAGGGACCTTTACAGGTCTTAACCACAAGCTTATGCCTTAGAAGAAAAGAGGGGAACCCTTCTTTATTTCAACCTACTTTCTATATAAATAGGTGAAGCTGAAGCAGTTAGATCTGAGAGCATGAAGCTATTCAATACTTCACTGATTAAGTCCACAACTCCTATTACACATTATTACTCGCGAAATCTTTCGATTTACAATGAGTCAAGATCTTATAGTTAGAAATTTATTACGATAATTTAAAGTTGGAGAGGTCCCTATCTTCGCATTTTCAAGCGCATGTGCGTTAAATAAATTGTAACGTTATATAAATTTCAGTCTATTTAAACTCTTAGACAGGATAGTGGTAAACGTCTTTCTTCCATTCATTTGTAATTATTTTATACAATGCAGACAGGCATTATAAGTATCAATAAATATATAATGAATGGTTGTTTATTGTAACAAATTGTCTATTGATATATAATAGGTATGTTATATATATAATTAATGTGAAAAAAAAAATTATATTTTCAAATTATTTTATATTCCAGGGTTTTTTTTTATTATTATTATCAATCAATGCATAAAACCAAAAAGTAAATTTTTTTTTCAAATTTACTCCATTAAAAAAATGTGAAACTAAAATATCTTACTGATAATATCTTTATATGCTTTTTATATGCAATAGTTTTTAAAAATAAATCATTTTCTTTAAATTTATTTTATGGTTTTAAAAAATGAAAATGTTTTATAAAACAGTCATAAATATTGTTTTTTATATATATTTATTAAAATAAAAAGGCAATCTATCTTGTGATAAAATAAATTTTTAAATATTAAACAAATTGCTGAAACTGATTTCCATATAATTCTTATTAGTTTTATTTTAAGTGATATTGAGAAGTAGAAATTAATTTATATAGCGCACAGAAAGCTTATGTAAATAGTCTGACAGGCACTAACCTGTATTCAATGCGCTCTAAAATTCGCAATAATCAAGCATATTTTGTTGATAGAGGAATCTTCCAAACTACGACACAAGATAGCGATTTTTATAAAGACAAGAACGACTTTTGTCTTTAACCTAAATGTCCACTAAAACTTATGCGCATATTATTGGATTTATTTAGCTTCTAGACGTTACCTATTGGTGAAAACAATTGGCTTATACTGCTTTATATTTATAGTGATAATAAAGTATTTATTTACATATTTAGATATTTATTTGAGTGCAAAGATTTTTATGAAAAAAATATGATGACTGTTTTTATAAATAAGACTGATTTAGTTTTTTTTTCTATTTCAGTATTCAAGTTTCAATATCAATTAGAACATTGTAATGGTATTTTAATAGAAATATTGTTACTCAGTTGTTTGTTCATTGCAGCCTAAGACATGTGGTTACAACAAAGCTTGAAATACATATGGAAAATGAGCAATTTTTTTTAGTAATGCTTAAACTTGTGGTTAAGACCTGTAGAGGTCACTACCTTCGCATTTTCAACTGCACATGCTTTAGATTTATTGCCTTAGTAAATATTACATATAGATTTAATAGAATGACAAAATAAATAAAAATACCTAACCACTGGGGCTAGAATTTGACATTAATTACCAATTTTAATACAATCTATGAATTTTATTAAAACTAAGCTGCTATTACTTTTTAAGTTAAATGTAATATCTGTTTATGGAATTCTATAAATATATTAGAAGTAAAAGTTTATATATATATATGTATATTGGGAAATTATGGGATGTGCTATAATAAATATGAGAAAAAAATTACAATCTGAAAAAATTAATACATTGTACAGGCTTAAACCTGCATTTATATATGTAATATATGCGGGATTCGAACTCACACTTTCACATGACCCACTACTCTCAGTGCTATCTCACCTGATCACACACATGTTGAAAAGATAAATAATCACCAATAAACGTATTTCATGCTCAAACAACAATCATCAGTTGGTCTAGATTACTATCCTCACACATATATACAATCAGTGCTTAGTTTTATATTAAGATAGCCAATCTTCATACTTTAATGGACAGGCTTCAAACTATTCCAACTCACAATTCTTCAGTCTTCCATTTGAAAATGAATTTATGAATTGATCAGTGCTAATAATAGATTGTAATTATATTATCATTTGGTTCAAAATGAATTTAGAGAGCTTATTGTGTATATTTGGAGCTTATGTAGATTTGGATCACTAAACATTGACATGGGAATACCTTTTAAATCAATAAGAACTACAAAAAAAATCCACTGATAAATTAAATGGGAATATTAGAGACATTTATTTACAGTTCTATTAGAGAGAAAGCCTGACTTATGATAATATAAACTTAAAAAAGATAATTATTTTAGAAAAGTTTAAAAATGCTGAAATTAAAATACAGATAATGAAAAAAGTAAAAAAAAAAATATTTGATTAGTTATAAAATCATGAAACAAATTTATGGAAGAATTAACAACAAAGTTTAATATAAAATAGACAAAATTAAAAAAAGGATTGCTAAAAGAGGAAGATAAAAAATAAAAACATTACACACACATATATATACATTCTTATAATGAACATTTTCATGATTATATGGTGAAAATAAAATCCTTTTTGGTCATATCTTGTATAACTTTTTTTCAAAGTTTGCCAATATTTCAATGATATTCCAATAATCTTTGTCAAGGCTAAGCTTGTAATGAACTGTTTAGTCTCAAGTTATAATGGGATTGTTATGGTTGAATTAAAGAACAGGGAGATTATTATTATATGTAAATTAAAGAACATTCATTCATATGTATTGATCCACTAAATGCTACATTACCACTAAGCTGTTATACCAGAAGCAAAATTCCATGTAGATGTGACATCCAGTGCAAGCCAGAGTAATCAATGGATGCAAAAATGTTTGAGCATAAAATCCCTATTTAGTGCCTCCTCATCCAATATCTCCAGTAACAAGCTAGAAACTAGTCTGGGGGTATTGGATGAGAAGGCAGTATGCACAAACCTTCTGGCATCTATTGATTATTTTGGTTTGCACCGGTTGATACTACTATATGGGGAGTTTGAACTCTGTTGTTCATATGCTTTTCAAATCAGAATAGGAGGTGAATAAACAAATATTTTTGTATTCTATCTTTTCCATAAGACTTTATCATGTGGTTGAAGTGTTAGTATTCATTCATTTTATATTTAAAACCCAAAGCGAATGTGCAACAGTTTAATGCTGTTTAAATATTGTTAATCATCTGATTTATTAAAATTGATTTTAAAAGAAGGAAGAAACAAAATAATGGGCTTCCACAAAGCTGGAATACCTTGTATTTTATCATATTTACTTAAACTCTTTGGCCTTTTTGAAATTTCAATAGGCTCTCTCATAGTTATTACATTATATGGGCTTCCACAAAGCTGGAATACCTTGTATTTTATCATATTTACTTAAACTCTTTGGCCTTTTTGAAATTTCAATAGGCTCTCTCATAGTTATTACATTATATTTTTCCAAAGTTGCTAGTATTTTAATATTATCAAAGTCAGGGGTAACCAGTTTATATTTATATTGGATAACAATCAAATATACATATGAATGAATGTTCTTTAATTCATGCACAATCATAATCTCATAATCACTTGAAACAAAATAGTTCTTCATTATAGCCTTAATCTTGATAAAGATTAATGCATGTAAAAAACCTAATACATAAGATTATCCCAGAAAAATATTTTACTTTCATTACATATATATATATATATATGACAATAGATGGCATTCTACCAAAAACACTGTCAAGCGTATGTTTTGTTTACATAAACGTCAGAGCAAGCATTCACTATCTCTAACTTTAGTTCCATTTTCAGATCATGATTTCAAGCTATTTGCTATCATCAGTGAAAGACAGGAATAAGAAACTAGATCTAAACACAAACTCTGAGCATTTATGAAACAGTTTCTATTCAGCTTGCAAGCGTGAATCTTTTAGACACATAATGTCTTCAAACTCAGCATAGCAAGCCAGATAGCTACATGGGTCTGATATCAGTTCAGCATCACCACATAGTAGAAGCCTCTGTAATATATATTATTGCAAGAAAGACCTCAAAGGTACATTTATGAAAAACAAAAAAAACACAAGTTAAAACTTGCTAATGCTTGTATTTATGACAATAGATGGCATTCTACCAAAAACACCGTCAAGCATATGTTTTGTTTACATAAACGTCAGAGCAAGCATTCACTATCTCTAACTTTAGTTTTACTTTCAGATCATGATTTCAAGCTATTTGCTATCATCAGTGAAAGACAGAAATAAGAAACTAGATCTAAACACAAACTCTGAGCATTTATGAAACAGTTTCTATTCAGCTTGCAAGCGTGAATCTTTTAGACACATAATGTCTTCAAACTCAGAATAGCAAGCCAGATAGCTACAGGGGTCTGATATCAGTTCAGCATCACCACATAGTAGAAGCCTCTGCAATATATACGCTTGATGGTGTTTTTGGTAGAATTCCATCTATTGTCATAAATACAAGCATTAGCAAGTTTTAACTTGTGTTTTTTTGTTTTTCATAAATGTACCTTTGAGGTCTTTCTTGCAATGATATATATTGCAGAGGCTTCTACTATGTGGTGATGCTGAACTGATATCAGACCCATGTAGCTATCTGGCTTGCTATGCTGAGTTTGAAGACATTACGTGTCTAAAAGATTCACGCTTGCAAGCTGAATAGAAACTGTTTCATAAATGCTCAGAGTTTGTGTTTAGATCTAGTTTCTTATTCCTGTCTTTCACTGACGATAGCAAATAGCTTGAAATCATGATCTGAAAGTGGAACTAAAGTTAGAGATAGTGAATGCTTGCTCTGACATTTATGTAAACAAAACATACGCTTGACGGTGTTTTTGGTAGAACACCATCTATTGTCATAAATACAAGCATTAGCAAGTTTTAACTTGTGTTTTTTGTTTTTCATATATATATATATGTGTTTAAATTAATGTGAGTTGCTAATCCTCAATCATATTAAAATGATCTCAAAATTATTTCTCAAATTTCATATTCTATCTCGTGGATATTCAATCAGGATATATGATCCCCAATATATGTTATTGTAATATGGAGAAGCATAAACTAAGATTTCATTGAAAATTAAACAATTTGTATGGAAAATTCAAACTAAAACATTGTTTTAACTCTTGAAATATTAAAATCCCTTGCACTGACCACAATGTAAAAATGGAGATCACATAGACAAGTTTTGTCACCAATGTTGAAAGCACCACAAATAAATGAGTAAATAGCATGTAACTAACCATACACTGAAATATATAAGGTAAAGCATTTATATATAAAACTGACTCCTCAATAATTAGAATAAATAAGCATCATCAAGAGATATGCATCATATCAAAAATGCATTTAGACTAATTATTAAAAATATTAAAGTTATTTACTTTGTATAATAAAACTTAAATATTAATGCTATAACTGATATTATATATTTATACATCAATTCATCTGCTTATCTACTTATTCACCCATCAATAAATATTTATATAGATAGTGACAAGCAAAAATATTATAGAAAGATAAAAGGACAGATGGATGAACAGAGAGGCAGGTAAGTACATTTATAACTAGAATAGATAGATAACCATCAGAAAGATAAACAGGCAAGATTGATAAATAGATATATAAACAGATAGTCAGGTAGATAGATGAGTAGACATATATATACAGATAGACTTCTAAGTATATAACTAAATAGATCGATAGATAAGTAGATAGTACATAGTAGATCAATAAATAGATAAATAGGTAGGTAGAGAAATAGATAGATAGATAAAATAAACATACAAACAGATATAGATTGATGGATGGATAGATAGATAGATAGATAGATAGATAGATAGATAGATAGATAGATAGATAGATAGATAGATAGATAGATAGATTGTAAAAAAAACTTTATATAACCCACTTAGTGCAAGTCTTCTTCAACAGACGGCAATTACCAAGTGGTAAAGTTCCACTGTTTTCAATCATTGTTTTCTTAAAAGGGGTATGGGCCAACTATTCAGCAAATGGTACTTAGGTCTAATTTATATCTGGTTTTTTTTTATTTTTCAAAAAAATTTAGGATTCTTATGCAGACTGTAGATATCGAAAGCGGATGTACGGTACTGCACAACAATTCCATAACCCAAACTTACATATATATAATAATAATGTTATTTCATTTATTTTCAAAATAAAAGACTTATATAAATCTTAATAAAATTTTAATCTAATAATATCATTTATGTAAGTTGACTAAATCAATTTATACCATGACTTATTTTCAAGAAAATTTTTAACTCAAGTTGGCTCAAATCTAAAATCCAGTCTTTGTAATGAGAACTTTCTTATTAAGTTACAACCTAAAAGTGGCAATTTTCTGTTGGCAAACATCCTTGATTCAAAGAGTGTTTAAGCAAGAACTTAATAATTAAGCCGTACAAAAACATTCAACTACGGGTATTTTGTAATTATCTTTTTCGGGAGTATTTTTTTACTCTGAATTTGTTTTGAAACTTTTCAAGTAATAATGTCTTCTTATAAGACGAAAGTTTTAAATAAATGAGAACAATAAATTTAAAATAAAAGCAACACAGTCCTTTGGGAAAAATAAAGCCAATAAATGCGTTCAAATATACTTACGTATTCAGTTTAATATACACAAAACCAAAGTATTACATTCTAAGCAAGTCTTTGTATTTCTTCATAAATATTGAAGTATACTAAAGAAATAAATACCATTTATTAGGCTAGTAAATTATCATTTGATTACTATTTATATACATTTTTTTTTCATGTGTCATAGCATCAGCCGGGAAACGAACCTGCCAACCCAGGACAAACATCTGCAAAGCTGTTGTCGCTGACCTGTCGACCACCAATGCTTGACTATTTATATGCATTTAACCTATGAATAACTTTATTTTCCTTATTGCATTGCCAAATCCATATAATATTAATGTCATCTATATTCCTTATTACTTTTTACAATGCTTTTTTACAACACACCAATGATAGTTTCGATTCCTCCAGCAATCTTCTTCACAACTTCTACATTAACCTATGAATAGCTCAATATTTATATACTTACCAAAAGTTTGTTGACTTTATTATAGATTAGCCTTGAAAAAAAAGTCAAAGCTTACTTATTATATCATAAGATTCTTCACAAAGTATAAAATTCATATATTTTTATTAATTAAACTGTTAGGAATTATGTGTTTTAATCATAGATTAGAATATAGCAAACCATGAAGATTTGACTCAATAATATTGACAAGTGATGATCTATTTCATAGTCTTTGCATGTCAAAATTAAAAAGAATTCATAGAAGAGATTGAAGTTAGGGTCAAACTCTTCTTGGATAAGATGGAAAAAGAGATGTCAAGTGTGCATAAAGATGGTATTGGAGATTGGAATCCATGTTGCAAAATGCTGAAGTAATGAATAATATACCAAATCTGTTAAATATAATAAGTGGAATGATGGTTTCTATAACGTCAGGATTTGATTAACTGCTTTCACTTTTTTAATGGAAATTTAAGAATCAAACTACTACTAGTAATATATTGACAAACCTTTTTTACTTTCTGACAAGTGGCAATATGTGATTTCCTGAATAAGCCATAGTCTTAATTGATATTTTTCTTTATGATGTAGCAAATCTAATGGCACGAATATTTCAATAGATATCATTTCCTTGGTAAAACCTTTTGCTATCAATATAAATCACTTTAAATAGAAGTATACACTGACTTCTAAAATTCTTATTCAAATTCAAGTAAAGCTGGATCACAATTGAAGATCACAGGGAAACTCCCCTGAAATATTTTAATTATTAAATTTATTTTGTACAAACTTCTTATTTCATTCCTTAATATTTTATTTATATTTATGTTACCTGTCTTCTGGTTGTTAAATAGACTTTATTACTAAAATATTTACAAAAAAAATATTTAAAGTATTTTTATTCATAGATTTGTCAATTATTTAAATATTTTTGTTTTTTAATGGAATATTAAGTGTTAATTAGCGATGTTATTGGATTTTCTTGATAAAAAGAATGTTACTTTTATTATGGACAATGAACATCAAAGAAGATAAAGAAGAATCAGCTAAGAATAAAAAGATCTAAAATAAAATCTCCAAAAAATATAAAAAGAAAAAAGACAGCAAAATAAGTTTTTAATAAAATTGTAATATATTTAATAATTTATTCTTTATCTCTACTATATATATATATTGTACCAGGTCACAGCTTTTTCATCTGTTATTTTTTTATATTTATATAGAACACAGTTACTAAAGGGGTTACAAATCATTTATACAATACTTATAAGTATAACAGATTAACGTTTGTGATCCGACCAAATCCCTCTCTCATTTTTAATATAATAAATAAATATTAGGAAAAACGCGATTATATTTCCAGGTCAGTCTAATCCAGAATCATATCATATGGTATGATATAAAAGAGATCTATAACTTGTAATAGCTTTTGTTTATTTGTTTCAGATACCAGTGGTCAATGGACTGTATTAGCTGAAAACAGGTCACAAGATTAATTAATAAAGCCGGAATTTCTCTCTTTTATAATTACAAGTTTTTGTTATCTGGTTTCTATTTACTGGATATTTAGCAAATTAATTAAATGTAGTAGCATTCATACATGGAGGAATCTAAATAATGAAAATTGCCACATATATTTAATAAACAAGTAGGTATATACCATAAATATAAAATTATTTATTAATATACTAAATATTCTTTAGCATTAACATATAGATACAACATTACATAGAATAGATAAATGACACATAATTCTTAATTACAAATTTAATTAGATATGCTGTTAGAATTAATAAACTTTAGTTCATCTGTCTTATTAGTTCGTTAAAAGTTTATATTATTAGTTCAGATAACCATTAAAGTTAGGTATACAGTTCTTATTAATCTTACCTGTTATTTCTTTGAATGGCTTTGATGATTAATATATTAGGTGTATACTATGGCTATGGGTTTCTTATTTCTACAAAGTATGATTTACATTATGTCTGTTTGAAGCATTGTTGTTCTTATTAGTTTGCTAAAGTCCTTGATATTGTGTACACATGGTATTTCTGAATTATTGCATCCTCTTGACGTTAGGATAGGAAGAAAGCATCAGCAATCATATCAGCTTAGCTGGTTTAAATTATCCCCACAGGTAAAAACAAACACATGGCAAAACATTTTATACATTGCTTTTTGAATCTTTCATTGTGATTTGCTGCTCAATGAAGAATACAGCACTGTAATTTTCAGAATTTACAAACAATCTTAATGATGCAAATAAGGAATGAATCAAAGTTCTCAGGGTCACCTTTTTATATATCTGATTTGATTCCATCATGCAAGTACCTATTCCCACTGCTCTTTATGTCTTCAGGAATTTAATTCCCCTGCAAAGTTTAATTTTATTATAATTAATTTAAATTATATAATTTTAAATCTTCTCATTCGATAAATTTAATTAATAAAACAAATTAAGCGTATGTCACGCTTGAATGTGAAGCTATAATAAGATACAGGAATTAATATACGCTAAGCGCTTTCGAGGTACTTTACCTCATATTCATAGCGGAGCTGTGAGCTGCGAAAATAAAAAATGGGCGGGAGAAGTTGTATGCAAAGCATATGCAAATGGACTAAATAGTCCAGCGTTTAGAGATGTCGAAGCATGTGTCACGTCTATTGATTGAGTTGTTATTGTTGTTGATGTAGTACGCTTCTCTGATCTTCCGCTTAATGTCGTTTTTCTCGATACAGACTATTTTAGGGTGGGAAGGTTCAAATAAATGTCCAGTCTTCTTGGAGTGTTCCAAAAATGTTGATGAGTTATCGTTGTTTTTCATAGCTCTATTATATGTGTATCTGTGTTGTGCTGTCCGGATGGTTGTGCCTGCCTTGGTTTCTCCAAAATAAATGGCACGGCAACCGGATTGTGGGCAAGTGATGCTGTAAACGACATGGGGGGTCTGAGAAGGTTCTATTTTGTCCTTGGAGTTATTGATGAGACGGTTAGTGCAAGGGGGTGTATGAAAGCTGATTTTAAATTTATTGTCCAAAATCTTGATTAGTTGGTGGGAGATTTATGTATGTGGGGAAGAGTGATATATGGAAGTATAATATTGTTTTTATTAATGGTGATTTTTGTATGAAACTGCTTGATTTTGTTGTTGATAGTGTGGAGTTTATAGCCTGCCTGTAGTAGATCTTTGGTATAGAGATGTATGTTGTTCTTTCGATCTGCTTCAAACTTGCACAGCTGCATGTTTCTGTGTAGGAATGCTTGTAGTCCTGCTAATTTGTGGGAGTTAGGAACGTTAGAACGTGGATGTATAAAGCCTCTGATTTCAAAAGGCTTTATAATCATTGAATAATTTATACATGGTTCCTCGCGCGTTAACTTAAGATCCAGGTAATTTAGGCTTTGGGATGCATCCTCAGATGTGGAATTAATGGTTAGCTTAGTGCTGTGCGTTAGTTCTTGTATAATATTGTTTGTGGTGTGCTGATTGGCTAGAATAAGTATGTCGTCTACGTACCAGATGTATAAAATGTGGGGGTTATCAGCTGATAACCCCCACATTTTATACATCTGGTACGTAGAGACATCTTATTCTAGAATCAGCACACCACAAACAATATTATACAAGAACTAACGCACAGCACTAAGCTAACCATTAATTCCACATCTGAGGATGCATCCCAAAGCCTAAATTACCTGGATCTTAAGTTAACGCGCGAGGAACCATGTATAAATTATTCAATGATTATAAAGCCTTTGAAATCAGAGGCTTTATACATCCACATTCTAACGTTCCTAACTCCCACAAATTAGCAGGACTACAAGCATTCTTACACAGAAACATGCAGCTGTGCAAGTTTGAAGCAGATCGAAAGAACAACATACATCTCTATACCAAAGATCTACTACAGGCAGGCTATAAACTCCACACTATCAACAACAAAATCAAGCAGTTTCATACAAAAATCACCATTAATAAAAACAATATTAAACTTCCATATATCACTCTTCCCCACATACATAAAATCTCCCACCAACTAATCAAGATTTTGGACAATAAATTTAAAATCAGATCAGAGCACCCCTTGCACTAACCGTCTCATCAATAACTCCAAGGACAAAATAGAACCTTCTCAGACCCCCCATGTCATTTACAACATCACTTGCCCACAACCCGGTTGCCGCGCCATTTATTTTGGAGAAACCAAGGCAGGCACAACCATCCGGACAGCACAACACAGATACACATATAATAGAGCTATGAAAAACAACGATAACTCATCAACATTTTTGGAACACTCCAAGAAGACTGGACATTTATTTGAACCTTCCCACCCTAAAATAGTCTGTATCGAGAAAAATGACATTAAGCGGAAGATCAGAGAAGCGTACTACATCAACAACAATAACAACTCAATCAATAGACGTGACACATGCTTCGACATCTCTAAATGCTGGACTATTTAGTCCATTTGCATATGCTTTGCATACAACTTCTCCCGCCCATTTTTATTTTCGCAGCTCACAGCACCGCTATGAATATGAGGTAAAGGACCTCGAAAGCGCTTAGCGTATATTAATTCCTGTATCTTATTATAGCTTCACATTCAAGCGTGACATACGCTTAATTTGTTTTATTAATATAATTAATTTACAATATTGATCATAACTTACATACAATACATGGTTTTATATTACCTTTCATATAGCATTCATTTTTGGTTTGTGGACTAACATAATTTCATCAACCAAAATAAATGAATACTTTACAAAATTTAAACAAGGTTTGATTTTATACAAGCTCTAACTTTTTTCTTTTTTCTTTACTGTTTACATTAGTGGTGACATACCATCAATCAGCTATATTTAATTAGGAAGAGAGGAAATATCACACCTTCCTTCCTTTCCAATTACAGTTAATTATATTTTTTTCTTATCTTAAAAAAATCTACATGTACATTTTCTTTTATTATCAGGGTAGTTATAATAAAAATAATAAATCTTGTTTATTAAATTAAAAAAAATTATACATTTTTTTTATATATTATATTTTATAAAATATGCTTTTCTCTCAGCAATCTTCTTCCATGGTAGAATGCCAAACACACATTATACTATAAATAATGATACAATATATAGTATACAAATAATAGCAATAGAGTCCTTTCTATTGAACTTTGTTTAATGAGCAATATCAGATCATGTATATAATATCCGACTTCTGGATTATGAAAAGTGATGGTATAGAAATCATAGTCTGATTTCAAAATAATATCCTTCATTTAATGATGTTTAAAGTCATGGCAGAAGAGGAGTATAGAGATTTCACATTATCCATGAAAGTATATAAATATGTACATTAGAAGGAATAAGAAGAGGTCTGAGATAAAAAAAAACCTGGCTGAGAGAACGAACAAAGATATCATTAACATCACCAAAAAATTTAGAAATTGATCCAGGCTATATATACTTTTAGAAGATATAATAATATATAGGTAAATGAAGTTTTAAATTGGATCCAGAGATTATAAAAGACATGGAAAAAATCACATTTGAAATAGATAGATAAATAAAAAGGTTTGTTAATATAAAGTGGGTGACCATGGAACAGTAAAACTGGATTAAATTTGAAGAGACCCTTCTGCAATCATTAAAAATGGTGATAAAGATAGCACAGCTGATATAATTTCTCCTAAAACTGGTATTGTATGATTTATTTTATCATTGTTTGCAATTAAAAAATTAGCAGTTCTATATTATGTAATGCCTTGGTTGACATGGAGTGAAGTAAGATTATATATTAGAGTTTCTGACCAAAAATAATCATTTGCCAAAAACACCTTTTCATAAGTTAAATAACAAAAGAAAGTCCATATCATGTCAAATATTAATAAGTTGTGCTTCATGGATTGAAAGTTATCACATTCAAAAAGTACACAAATAATAAAAAGTAAAAAATTATTTGAACATTATATTTATGTAACTATCATGTTTCTATTGGCATTGCTTTTAAAAATAAAATAACTTTTTTAAAATGAACGATTTTCACTCCATCCTATATATCAATATTTGATGAATTATCAAATAATATTTTCACTATTTTTAACACAAAAATTAGCACATTTCATTTTTTTATAGAGTTACTTTTTTATGTTTTAAAACAAATTTTTAAGAGATAAAATATATTCATTCAAATTAATTTCCCAAAAATATCATATAAACAGAGATATTTTAACAATAAAATGTTGTTTTTAATTTTTTAAATGTATAAACATCCTTATCAATTATTAATGTAATAAATCACTATAAGTTTTAATCATTGTTAATCCAACTGCAGACTGAAAGTCTCTATGTTTAATTCAATTTCTCTAATCCATAATCTCTCTGCTACACATCATACCAGCAAATTGCCTTATTTAATCCATCCATCTCGTATGTGATCTTTCCCTAAGACTTTGACAATCTCTTGGGATCCTGTATAAGATGTCAACTGTTCATCTTTTATCATCTCTTCTAGCAATATGTTGAAACCAGCTTCATTTTCATTAATATTTTTTTCAATCATGTATGTAATACTTATGTGTTCTCTCACCCATGCACAGTAATTACGATCTCTTCTTGTTACTCCAAATATAAATCTCTCCATATTTGAGTAGTCTGAAGCATTTGTATTATTATTCCATTAACTGTTCACATCTCAGATCCATAAGTAATAACTGATAAAACAGCAATTTATAATCTTTTTAAACATAAAGGCATCTTTTTTTCTTAATACTGATAATTATGTTGTCAATTACCTCAAATCTAGAAGTTACAAATGACTTTCCATATTTCTCCATAAAAAATTGGCAGTAGCCATAATAGCAATATTTTCTGGTTTTTTGTTGAACCTCTGAGAAAATATTAGATGAAGATGCCATATAAACAAGGCAAAACTCTCTATATAGTAGTGCCACCCTGTGCCAACCAGAGTAATCAATGGATGCCAGAAGGCTTGTGCATAAAATCCCTATCTAATGCCTACTCATCCAATATAAACAATTATGTGCTATAAGAGCTGGTGATCATGTGATGCTTAATGGTTTAAGATGCCATATAGTTAGAAAATGTAAAAATGAAGCACAACTTGCATTGGTGGTCAAGAGGTCAGCATGACTGCCTTGCACTTACAGGAAGTTGCCCGGGTTGCGGGTTCACATCCCGGCCGATGCTATGACACTTAAAAAAAACAAACTAAAAGTATATTGCATGATTAATAAAATATAACTTAATTTTATTGATATTTATATATTATTTATACAAAAATACTTATAAATGAATAAAAGCTTCAAGATATTTGCTATTGATGGAATGTCCGATCATTTTCATAAAAAATAGACATCATTCATCATCAGATATAAAAGTAGGGATGATATTTTTTATTGGAAAAATGCTAGCTTTATAAACTTTTTCCTACAATTAGTAAAGAAATTTCTAAGAAAATTTTAAACTTTTTAATACATCTCAATAGGAATTTTGAAGAACTTTGAAGATTGACTTGTCAGGCATATGGCAATGTTCCCAATGTGGCAGAAAAATAAAATGGTATGCAGGTTATTTTAATCTTAAAAAATAAGAACTGCATTGTTGTTAGTTATAAAAATTATATTCTTAATCCCATTAGTGAGATTGTGTTGAAATTTGCATTGAAGAAATAATACTGTATTACTTAAAATATATGACACACTTCTTGATCATATAAAAGAGAGGTATATCTTAAATTGAAAACAAAAATGTTTAACATTTTATTTCCACAGATCTTTGCTTTATGCTATACATGCATATAATATTAAGATCATTACTTGCATAGAATAGCATGATAAATCTTTTAAATCAATATTTTTGGATTAATTTTATAAACAGCTTTAAGTCTCTCAAACAGCTGCTTTTAACATTATTTTTCCAATTTTATTATTATTTTATCAAGTAAACTCTACCAAATAACTTTTGAATTTTTTAAATAACTAACAAATCATTATAACAATGAATTTTTTAAATAACTAACAAATCATTATAACAATGAGATAAGAACCTCCCTAGGTGCCGATTGATTGTTTCTTGTTCTCTACACAAGAGAGCACCATTTTTTGTTCTCAACACAAGAGGGCACCTGTGAACACTTTGACAATTGCAATTTGTTTTGATTTTTAAAGTGAAAACATATGTTTTACAATCTTTTAACATGATTTTGTCTATTTTGATAGTTCCAATATCTTCATTTTAATTTTCAAAGTAAAAACATATATTTTAAAGCCCTTTACCATTATTTTAACAATTTTACTGTCATTTTATTGAGAAACCTCTACCAAATTGTTCTCTACACAAGAGAGTGCCTGTAATTTTGATAGTTCTGATATCTTTGTTTTGATTTTCAAAGTGAAAATATATGTTTTAAAATCTTTTTTATACATTAATAATTTATTTCAGAAATATGTGTAAAAATATAAATTATTTTAAAAGAATGATTTACATTTTAATAGAAAAATGTCTTTTACATGAAAGCAAATTGGCAAAGAAATTATAACATTCAGCTGCAATTTAAATGATCTGAAGATGATGTACATGATGGACTAGTGAAGATGAGAATTCAAGTTCTGAAAGCGAAGATATAGAATGTGAAAGTA
Source organism: Epiperipatus broadwayi (assembly GCA_028023455.1). Taxonomy (NCBI): domain Eukaryota; kingdom Metazoa; phylum Onychophora; class Udeonychophora; order Euonychophora; family Peripatidae; genus Epiperipatus; species Epiperipatus broadwayi. The sequence goes on from JAQFVV010007708.1 coordinate 31,259, forward strand.
CCATATACCTCCAGAAGATTTGTAGTAAATTAGATACAATTGTTGTATTTATATTAGATCCTATTTAATTATATATATATATATATATATGTATGTATTTTAAATTCAGGGTAATTTTTTTCCAATTTTTCAGGCTTAAAATCCTACTGCATCTTAAATTCTGGGGCATCTTATATTGGAAATAATCTGGTATTAATTGAAACCCTTAAAAAGCTCTATGTTTTCAGTTTAAATCTTCTCAGTGAGAGTTACTGAAAAATTGCCTGTTAGCATCCTTATAAAAACTGTTGAGAATGTAAAATTTCATGACATTTGAATGTTATATAGTGATGGAGCCTAAATGGAATTACTAACTTGATAGCAGAGTATCAATTATTATTGTATACTTTTGAATTCATAATAATGCCATCCATTTGGATTAAAATTCTCACAATGATCAAAGGATTTAGCCTGGTGAAATAATTTTTTGATAGTACATTAAATGTGAAAAGGGACTTGAAGAGTTTATATCAATTAATTAAAATAACAAATTTAATGAATACTTGTACCAAACAGTTACATTATTTTAATACAACCAAGATTAACTATATTTAAACAATATATATATTTATCTATTTCAGAGTTCTTCCTGAATTTGTGCCATGATTCTTCACTTATTATGTGTAGTTTGCCTAATTTCCTTTCTCATAAATCTGCTTTATATATGTCATTTTCCATCTTTTTTTAAATATTAACTTGACATAGCATTTCCATTCCTATATTAATAATGATAACCCCTTTTAAATTCATCATTCTATACAGGATACATGTCTATATTTGTGATTTCTTTGATAAAAAATCAAGTCAGATGACTTAATTTTAATAAAGCTCCTATTTACAAATGTTATATATAGAGTAAGTTAAAAACAAACTCTTATGAAGCTTCAAAAATACCCTCAACCTCAGACCACGGTTTCTGCCTCTAGCGTCATCAGTGAGGTGCTAGGGAATAGTATTCCCTAGCACCTCACTGATGACGCTAGAGGCAGAAACCGCGGTCTGAGGTTGAGGGTATTTTTGAAGCTTCATAAGAGTTTGTTTTTCCCTAGCACCTCACTGATGACACTAGAGGCAGAAACCGCGGTCTGAGGTTGAGGGTATTTTTGAAGCTTCATAAGAGTTTGTTTTTAACTTACTCTATATATAACATTTGTAAATAGGAGCTTTATTAAAATTAGATCATCTGACTTGATTTTTTATCAATTTAATTTTAGTTTTTGCTATTAATGCTTTGGCGATTTTATATTGCTAGAGCTATTAATATATGGTGTATCTGAACTTAGTTCAGTCCCATACGGCTATTTGAGTTAGATAGCTGGATTTTTGGACATTTAAATGTCTGAAAGTTTCAGATTTTCTTCTCAATAGTTAGGCATTGATAAAATGCTGGACTAGTTCTAGTATTTTTATCCCTAGCACCTCACTGATGACGCTAGAGGCAGAAACCGCGGTCTGAGGTTGAGGGTATTTTTGAAGCTTCATAAGAGTTTGTTTTTAACTTACTCTATATATAACATTTGTAAATAGGAGCTTTATTAAAATTAGGTCATCTGACTTGATTTTTTATCAATTTAATTTTAGTTTTTTGCTATTAATGCTTTGGCGATTTTATATTGCTAGAGCTATTAATATATGGTGTATCTGAACTTAGTTCAGTCCCATACGGCTATTTGAGTTAGATAGCTGGATTTTTGGACATTTAAATGTCTGAAAGTTTCAGATTTTCTTCTCAATAGTTAGGCATTGATAAAATGCTGGACTAGTTCTAGTATTTTTATCCCTAGCACCTCACTGATGACGCTAGAGGCAGAAACCGCGGTCTGAGGTTGAGGGTATTTTTGAAGCTTCATAAGAGTTTGTTTTTAACTTACTCTATATATAACATTTGTAAATAGGAGCTTTATTAAAATTAGGTCATCTGACTTGATTTTTTATCAATTTAATTTTAGTTTTTTGCTATTAATGCTTTGGCGATTTTATATTGCTAGAGCTATTAATATATGGTGCATCTGAACTTAGTTCAGTCCCATACGGCTATTTGAGTTAGATAGCTGGATTTTTGGACATTTAAATGTCTGAAAGTTTCAGATTTTCTTCTCAATAGTTAGGCATTGATAAAATGTCGGACTAGTTCTAGTATTTTTATTCCCTAGCACCTCACTGATGACGCTAGAGGCAGAAACCGCGGTCTGAGGTTAAGGGTATTTTTGAAGCTTCATAAGAGTTTGTTTTTAACTTACTCTATATATAACATTTGTAAATAGGAGCTTTATTAAAATTAGGTCATCTGACTTGATTTTTTATCAATTTAATTTTAGTTTTTTGCTATTAATGCTTTGGCGATTTTATATTGCTAGAGCTATTAATATATGGTGTATCTGAACTTAGTTCAGTCCCATACGGCTATTTGAGTTAGATAGCTGGATTTTTGGACATTTAAATGTCTGAAAGTTTCAGATTTTCTTCTCAATAGTTAGGCATTGATAAAATGCTGGACTAGTTCTAGTATTTTTATTCCCTAGCACCTCACTGATGATGCTAGAGGCAGAAACCGCGGTCTGAGGTTGAGGGTATTTTTGAAGCTTCATAAGAGTTTGTTTTTAACTTACTCTATATATAACATTTGTGATTTCTTGTATGCTTTATTCTCAATTATAGATATTATGACACTCTTTTTTCAGAGTATGCAATATTTCTGAATATTACTACAGATGTTATTGAGTTATTGAATCATTCACTATTATTTGTGTATAATTTTATTTCAGCATGACCTAGTTGCTTCACCAAGTATAATTGAATAGTTTGGCTCATACATGATGTAATTGGAGCTGAGAAGGGTTATAAATTGTAAAATTAATAATGACAAGTCAAATTTGCTTGATTTTTCTGAAGAAATTGACTAATCCCCCCCCTCCCAAACATGTAGAAGTTTATGATTGTGAAAATATAATGATGATTTCTGATGTAAAATTTAAAATTCAGAATAAATATGAATACATTATTGTATTTATCATTTATTATTGTTTTTATTATTATATTGCTCTCTATTGTCATATATATATATATTAAATTAAATATTTCCATGGAATGTTATTATAATAAAGGATAGAAATGAGATATCCATGTAAACAGAGATCATCTTTAACCTTTGATGTTACCAAAAAATTATCGGGTCCTACTAATTGACAATTCTTGAGACTAAACAACTTTGTTCATTAACCTATAATAGTTCTTTTGTTGGAGCTTTTGTTTGAAGCAAAAGGGATCCTTGTTTACTTCAAACCCAACTTCTTGTATAGATATAAACTCAGAAAGCTATTTTTATAAGTATAAAATTTTGAAAGAATAGCATCTTTCTTGACATTCTGCAAATATTATTTTAAACTTCTCCAGTAAGTTGTATATATTTAATTAAATATTTCCATGGATATTTATTGTAAAAAAATAGAAATGAGGAGGTAATATCCATGTAATGAGAGAACACCTTTAACCTCTGATGTTACCAAGAAATTATCAATTACTACTAAGTGACAATTTCTGAGATTAAATAAAGTTTTTCATTAACCTATAATAACATTTTTGTTAGAGTTTCTTATTAAAGTAAAAGGGGTCCTCTTTTATTTCAACCCAAGTTTTTATATGGAGTTAAACCAAATAGCTATTATTATAGGTGTATATTTGAATTTCACCTAGGGCTTTTCAATTGGCTCTATTTGTTACACAGATATGTTTTATGACTGTTTAAAGTTTTAAATGATTGCATTAATCTATCTTTGTATATGTAATAGAAAATGTTTGCTTATTAGTTTTAAGATTACAGCTAATTTGTTTTTACATTTTTTTGTTTACATTCATCTAAATTTCAATATACTTAACAACTTTGTGTCTTATAGATAAGATGTTGACCTTTTATTCATGTTGCTTTATTTAGATTTAATGTTTATTTCATAGGTAGTACAATTGAAATAATATAATGGCAATTGATAGTGATATATACAGATGTGTATATATAACAAATGCTCTTAATAAACCTTTAAGCACCCTTTTACTTACTAGACTGCTTAGTCACTGTAAAATGACTATTTACATTAGCTATTCCAAATATATATATATATATATATATATATATATATATATATATATATATATATATATATATATATATATATATATATATATGGGAATTAATAGTTCTAATAAGTTGGAAATATATATCTAATGATGGAATATTGTAATACTAAAAAATATGTGACTGTCAAAAAAAACAATTTGAGTCCACAGAAACAATATTGATTGTCTTTATATTGACTAAAGGATAGTTTACTTGCTTATGTTATTAATGCTTAAGAATTATTTTTCTGAATATTATATATTAAAACAAGCAAAATTTTCCTTACACTAGTGCCACTCAGTGCAAGCCAGAGTAATCAACGGATGCCAGAAGGCATGTGCATAAAATCCCTATCTAGTGCCTACTCATCCAATATCCCCAGACTAGTTTCTAACTTGTGGCTTTCATCAATGAGGTGTCTTGGATCTGAGAGCAGTGCACCTAGATCTTAGGATCTAATGCAACCCTCCTTCTGACATCCATTGGTTACTCTGGCCTGCACTGAGTGATACTATGGTATGGAGAGTTTTGTCTGTTTTAATAACAATTATGACATTTAGTGGTTTAATATTATATATTGTGGACTGGCTTGGATATATAGACAGACAAGTAAAGTTAAGAGTGGTTACCACTCTTTTCTTGTTAAATCGTTGTCCCAGTATTTACGATCTGATTGGCTATTAATAATCACAAGCGCTGAGAGACTTGCATTCTCTCGTAAGTTAATCTCAATATCTATTGTATTTTAAACATTTCATGGTTGGCAAAGTACAAGTTAAATTTTAGGTCGTTAAGCTTTTTATATGTGTTTATATTCCATATGCACACATTGATAAAGATTGGTATTTATAATTAAGTTTGATCAATTTTATTCTAGTTTGAAAGAAATAAAGAAACTCTTGCATTGTGACTAAAATTATTATAAATTTGTTTAAAATTTATATTATAGCAACAACACTTAATAATAATTTATAAAACTCTTCTTAATTATTTCATATTTTTATTCAGTTGAAACTCTTAGAAAATCAATTTTTTTATTAACTCTTCTACCTGATTTTAATATTTTATATGTTAAGTGTTAACTTATAGATTTATCTAATTAAATAATGGTTATAAATCAATTGAAAGGAAATAATTACTGGCTTAATTAATTAAAACATTTTTGCTAAAGTGAATGAATAAAAATAAATACTGACTTATCTAATTTTATGTAAACAGGTAATTATTGGCTTCATTAATTAAAAAAAATATTGTTAAATGAGTGAACTTGTTAATTAAAAAAGTGAATGATATAAAAAGACATCAGAATTATGGTGGGTATTCTGTTTTTATTTGTCATTGAGACTGCTTCTTCTTGTGATCATTGCCTTTGCCTTCTTAGAATGATGAACCCTGAACCTTTGCCAGTAGTCAAGTTAATAATGAGCTAAAGTATCAGAAAATAACCTCACTTCTTCAGTATGTAGCCTGTAGACACTAAATGCCCAACTGCAGATCAACAAATGCATCTCTCAGTTTTAAATAAACATTTTAGGACAAACTCTCTCTACAAGATTAAAATCAGTAATAAATAAACTTCACACATAAACTACCATGGAGCTCCATTTTAACACATCCATACATCTTATTAAATTCAACTTTTCTGAAAAAATATCCTTTTCACCATCTTTCCTTGGGACTTAAGGTAAACTTTTATTTATGAACTATTTTATAAAACATTACTAACAAGCCAAAGGGATAATTTAATATACTTTTATATTTGTAAATTTACGTATTATAAAACTATTTTTATTAATGTTTTATGTTATGACACTTTCGCCCACTTAGTGTATCTGATATAGCATGGTCCCTTTAGTCTAGTTTGTTTTTTAAAGCTTAATCCCCCCTCATAAAAAAGTTTTTTTTTGTATGAAAATTGAAGTTTAATAATTTTTTTTCTTTTTTGCCTTGTAAAAAGTTTTTTTTTTTTTTGGAAAAAAAATCACTTCATTATGATCCGTGTTGCTTTAGAGAAAAGTTTTCATTAAAAACAAAGGGAGTTTTGAAAAAATATATGACTTTTTTAAATATATATTGTCTAGTATATTTAATAATTAGTATAATACCTCGGAAAAAAAAATTAAAATCATCACTACATATGTGTGATTGATTCAGTGTGCACATAACTATATAAATCATTGATAAACTGATTAAATTTGTTAGCAACTTGGCTTGTTTACTTTGCTTGCATCACATGCATCTGAAATTAAAAGAATTGATATATGTATATGTGTGCATTATATATAGCAATTCTGGATGTTTGTCTTCCACATGAATGTATTATTATATGTTCTTGTGATTTTTATTATTATTCCTGCTTGAGGTATTCATGATTGGCTGTGTTTGTGTCAGGTAGTGGCATTTCTCCTTCTGATTAAGCCTATTTATTGTTGTTTTATAATTAAATGGTAGAATGAAATGCACAATGTATTTGGTTAATTTTGTAATGACTTGTATGTGTAAACATGAGACTGCTTTATGATTGATTATTTATTTAATGCACATGTGGAATATATGTTCACACATCTGGTTAAATTAGAGATTCATTATCTTCCAGAGATTTCTATATCATAAGAAAATTTTTGTTAAGTATAATATCTGAAGCTACCAGGTAACAAATGCACTTTAATAAAATTTCATTATCATTTATTTAAACTTTTGCTGGCTATATTTAAATTATTGTTTTAAACTCAGATATATCAAAGTCTATTAGACTCTTGAGATATTTAAATTATTATATTTGAGCTTTGTCACATTGAACTGTATTATATTGTTAATAAACATTGTTTTGTTGATTGTTAGATTTTTCCAGCATCTTGTTTACTGTTATCTGCTCTACCAATTACTATTTGCCAAAAATCTCTGCTCTGTATGATCTAGAGGCGATTTTAGATATCTGAGTGATGGTACAGCTGCAGCAGGCATTTATTCTTGATAGCCTTAGCAATAAACTTTTAGACTAGAGGTCTGATAGTAGATATTAGAGTGCTTGCCATTACAGTTTCAGTATATTATTCTTGCTCTTTTACACTGTTATTTGTTAGCACACCTAAATATAAATCATAAGTATTTAGCATTAATTAGAAAAATATTAATTGGAAGTTATTTGTTATTAACTATGCATAAGTTTTCACACACACACACATAAATTCACTTTAGATATGTTGTGTTATATAATAAGCTTTTGCAACAATTAAATTTCTTAAACCAGTAACAACTCACATGACCTATGAGATTGGAAGAAAACTGTATAACAATTAAATTTCAATAAATATATAAGATAGCATTAATTATTTTTATTAAGTTAGAAATTAATACATTTAATCAACTTATAGATTTAAGCGTTAAATTCAATAAAGTTCAGTTATATCTAAAAAATATTTGGGTATAAATAAATATATAAATAGTATTTTAATTTAAATACTATATATATATGCATTGCAATCTTAATATTTCAACACTTTGCATTCCAATGCCATCGTTTTACTTTGTTTATAATTATAACAGCCTACTGATGTATTTCAAGCATATACATTTTAGAAGCTTTTTTGCCTCTAATGTCTGCAGCCATATGTTAGAAATATATGAGTAAAAATATATGAGTAGAAATATATATATAAAGTAAAAAAATAGTAATTGTGCATACAAGAATTTTTTTTATAAGTCAAACTTTCTACATGTGATTTTTTCCCCTCATGTGTCATAGCATCAGCTGGGAAGTGAACCCGCTAACCTGAGACAACTGCTTGTAAAGCAGCCATCACTGATCTCTCAGCCACCAATGCTTGACAAACTTTCTACATGTGATTTTAATTACATAGATAAAAACCTTCAAATCTGCGCTGTTCATTTTAATGTATAAATCTGTATGCACTCATTTGTCAGTAAGAGTTTTAAAAACCCAAGTGAATGACTTATGCCTAGATCTTATTCTTATATACATTAAAATGAAGAAAACAGGTTTGAAGGTTGATTACCTTCTATGTAATTACATGCATGGAGAGTGCTAAACTATTCATTTATAAAAGCAATTTTAATAAATTTGTAAATAATGCTCATTCAATCTTAAGACTATATATATATATATTGTGCCCTTTTGTATATATATATATATATATATATTGTAATAGTATACATATGCTGTTTCATTATTTTAAAATTAAAATAAATAGGAAATAATCTTAAGTAAAAGTGATTTTAAAAAAAATAAAAAACGGAAAATTAAAAGAGTTATATTTAACATATATTGTCGCACAGATGGAAAACTTAAAAAAAAAAGTATTTAAAAGCACTTTTTTGTATAAAAAAAAATAAAGATCTAAAGATAGATTAATATTTTTATTAAAAGTTATATAAAAGAAAATAGAATAAGTGTTAATTAATTTCTATTTTAAGAATCATGTTTAATCTTGGTAGATGGAAATGCTTGTTTTATTAATTAAATTAAAGCAAACTAGCCCTTGGGCACTTAAATAATTGAAAGGTCAAATAAGAATAAAAAAATTAAAGACTGACCAATGCAAGCACTAAGCCACAACACGGACCAGAAAGAAAAGCATCTAAATCTTAGAATCAGTGATGTCAAGTTCAATGAATCCGTAAAATTTATAAGGAGGCCTACTATGATAAAAAGAGAAAATTATTGAATTCATTAGTTTTATTCATTGTTGCTTAATTTTGACTATTAATCTAGATATGATTTTGCAGTTGTATTGTGGACTACATGATGTAGGGGACTGGCAATAAAATAGTTTTTCTTTGCACGCATCAGCTGAGGTCTCCCAATGACAGTTCCTGACCCAAGTATTGGCAAGTAGCGAATTTGTTTCCAAGGAGGACAGACAATATATGAAGGTGTTCACAAGGATGGACTTCTAAATCAGCTGGAATCCAGAATATATGAACTCTTTTGTTTATCTAAGATGAACTTTTACAAACTTGCAATTAGTAACCTAAAATAAGAACTCTTATCTCACTTAAAAATTCTAAAGCAATTATTAGTAATTTTTTTATGAATATGTTTGCTAATCATTTCCATCATTTTTCTTTATTTATTTTTGTATTTATTAACTAAATTATTAAAATGTATTAAATTTATGTTGGGTGTAGATGGATGCATAAATTCATTAATGTTTCTATTAGTTATTTCTTAAAATTTTCATAGACACCTGGGTCTCATTTTACGCAATAGATAGGTTCCTCAGAAAGCACGTGCAAATGAAATCACGCAAAAATAGACGTAACTTATCTTGAAAAAGGGGCGATATGGACTGTGATTTTTCAAAAATCGCATAAAAGCAAAGCACCAACGTAAAATTACATTAAAATTCGTGCGCAAAAAAAAATAAGGAAATAAAATATGACTAATAAAAAATTTCAAATTTGAAAAAAATTGATACAAGACAAACTTTTTTTAACTATAATATTTAATTTTATTCAGAACAATATATTTTTATGCATAATTTACAGTAATTTACATTTTTTATACGCGTTTTAATTATTATCACTATTTGCCGATAAACAGGTTCGTTTGCAAACTGGTAAAAAATCAGATTCTTTACAAAAGGAAATACAACTAGCGCCAATGTCACTCTCATGTTGTGTTAATGGTTTTCTGGTGACAACGTAATTAGTAATTAATCTAACAACTATAAATTAAATTTTTATTTTTGTCTTTAATTTTTTAATTTTCAATTTTAATTGTGCCCACTGCTATTCTTCACCTTTTGAATAAAAACTTGCGGACACTAAATGATTAATAATTGATTACATTCTTTTTTAAAAAGCAAAAACAGAATGTGATTTAAAATGCAAAATTAACACCCACAATTTTTGAACAAATTTACATTATAATCTTGTAAAATTTAATGTGTGTATACATAAAATGTGGAAATCATGATTTTAATTTCATTATTGCATAAAATCTTACTATTATAAAGCACTGAAAATATTGAAATTACTAAGATGAAAGTCAAATTTTAATAATGTGCTATTACTTTCAATATGACATAAGTGCACAAAATTTATTATTTAAAGTAATAGCGCATTATCGAGTTCGACTTACGGAGAAACATGAATCGCGTAACTTCAAAATCGCATTAAATAAATCTGCGTAAAAAGAGACCCAGGTGTATATAAAATGTATATGCCTGTATGTGCACAGCCATTTAATATATATATTGATAAATATGACACCTTATTCTGAGTGTCTAAATGTATTTACCCATATAGTTTTTAAGCTATTGTTGTCAATGCAGCACCTTATGATGAGTGTCAAAGAAATTTACTTTATTGTAAATATCTCCTAAGCAATTCACTTAATAACATTATATTTAGATTCGTTTAAGTTTGTTAGTTTTAAAGGGGTTTAATTTCAAACTATTTGTTTCATAGTTGAATGGATGCCGGTGGGGGGATATATCGGTGTTTATATCAATGTAATGTGAAGTGTGTTTAGCATACAGGGCAACTTGCCCATTTGAATGCATGACCCAAAGGTGTAGTCATTGTGTTGTGATGTACACACATGTACTTCCTGTGGCATTCATTTTCTTTAGCTCTATGGATAGGGACTATAAGTTGGCAAAAGTTTCACTCTCCTTCCATACATAGCACTCACTTTAATATTTTACGTACATGATTCCTTCACCAGACAGATGCACATTCCTGTACTGGACGAGGATCATGTCTTTTAAATAATATCATGTTGTAGACACACATTCCTGTCAGCATGGTTTTATGCTAGCATCTTCATATTGCATTGGTTGCATCTATAAATCGGGAAGCAAGCATTGGTTTAGCTAGGAACTTTTAGCCTGAGATGGAATGTTTGTTTTTTTGAAAAGTTTTCAATTGCATATTCTATGTATCCTATCCATATTCCACATTCTACAATAAAAATATTATATAAACTGTCCATCTGTGCAGACTTTTAACTAAAGTAAAAATAATAACATATTAGAATGAGATAAGTTTATTCCTCAAATTTAAATTTATATATGTGTGACAATAAATGTTTTTGTGTGTTATTACTGGCAGTGGCTTTTTTTTTTTAATATTAAAAATATATTTTAAGAATTAAATCTTTTTCTTTATTAAAATGTTTAAGAATTCATTATAAATCTCAGCTACTTCTTGAGCTAGTGACATGGGCTAACTGTCAATAATAATATAAAATTAGATCTTAACAAGATATATATGCCTACATTATAAATTTTTTAGGTTTGAATAGCCTAGTGGCACCCTGTACAGCAGATAGGGTAAGAGCCTAATCTTCCTCGACCATTATAATATATATATATATTTATTAAAGTAAATGTTCTTATAGGCAAAATATGTTTTATAAAACATATTTTCAGAAGCAACTATGTTTAATAAAATAATATTAAAGCAAATATATTGACATTTTGATAAGATAACACTTGCCTTCAATTCAGTATAAAAATAGTAATAATTATGTGTTTGCAGCAGAGATAACTCTAGCATATGGTTATTAAATAGTTTGACTTAATAAGTCAATGAACATAAAAATACTGCCAAAATTACGTTAAACTATTCACTAATCACATGATATAACAATCATGTGATTCAATTGGCTCTGCTACAACCTTGTAATTATTATTGTTTTTTCACCCAGTTGAGGACAAATGTTATCTTGTTGAAATATTGATATATTTACTTTAATATTATTTTATTAAACACAGTTGCTCTTGAAAACATGTTTTATAACACATATATAAAAAATATAAATATAATTATATATATATTCTAGTTACATTTATTATTAATAATAATAAATAAATAGTTTCATTGCTCAGGGATTTATAATAAATGCTAAAAGTGATAGAGTTGGACACAATTTGAGGACATTAACCTTCAGAAATTTCCATACTACCAGTGGACCAAATCACACAGTACACTATTTTATTACATATGTAATCTAATGATGTGATATTTCGCAATTCATGTAAAATTGAAACTCTTACAATTGTCTTTGACCAGCATGATGCATGTTTATTGTCAAATTACCAATCTAAACACAATAGATATGTATGATTGTGTGCTGACGCATTCACATATTGAAAACAAATATATGATATTAAAGGCATTTATATATAAAGTATGGCTTGCTATTTTCACACGACTGGCAAGAGTTTAAAACATTTGATGAGACTATGTTAGCTAAAATACTTGTATAAGATAAAAGAATTAGTCAAATATTATTTGGTAGATAACGATCTGAAAGCTTATAGTCACAATAGAATATGCTAAAATCTGCACATTGTTCATACATATGTATGTACGTCGTGTATATAACATGATTAATTCAGAAATAACTAATGATATAATTCATATCATGACCTCTAATGAAAAAAACAAATAATTACTAATATATACCAGAATTTATACCTGAATACTGCAGCAAAATTATGCTTTTAATTGTTTCATCAAATTTAAGTAAGTAAAATAAAATATATTTTAATTATTTATAATGGTTTATTTATTTCTAATGACTTATTTATAACATTGTAGCTTCTTTTCTTTTTTTTAGGAAAAAGAAAACTATCTACATATTAATTAAAAGTTTCCATAAAGTTTTTTTTTTCTTTTTGTTAAGAGTTGTTCGTTTTTCACTTCAAAAATAAACTAATCTATGAAAAGAAAAAAAGGACAAATCAACTGCATCTGTTTGAACTTTTTTTAATCAATCAGCAATTAAGGTGAGAAGCAATCAAGACTTAGCAAAACATGTCTAAAGTTAATGAATACCTTAACCAGAGACCATCATGAAACATGACATATGAAAACAAAAAACAAAGGTTAAATAAAGATAAATTATATACATATATAGAAAATGAAACAGCAGAGAGAAACTTTCTGTTTAATTTTTTGCAAAATCAAATCTATATATATATTCAGCAAAAAACTTATTTTCGCTTTTTTCAGTATTAATTTAATTTAGTTATTAAATCATTTTAGTGTTAATATAAAGACTATTAAAAGTAATCATATGACTTATTGCTTGGAAGATCACGTGGCCTCTCTAGTGGCATATTGAACACTTAATAGTTTTAATTGCCCAAGTGTTTATAAAAATATGAAGCACTAGAAGTGCCAGAATTGAGGATGTGACCCATGGACTCATTCACTATATTGCCAATTGCACTCCATTCAATTAGAACTTTTTTTACATTACTTAACTGAAACTTAATTACTCTGTTTGGCACAGGGTGACACTACTGTATGGAGAGTTTTGCCTTGTTTAATAACTATTGTGCTAGTATAAGAGATAGTGATCATGTGATGTTTAGTGGTGAAACTTAATTCTGAAACATTGAATCATAAGTCCACCATTTTAGAATGGTACTAAGGACTCTTCTGCCATGTGAATACTATATTAAGAAAAGAAATAATTAAAAATATGAAATTTTATATTCTGGGCAAAAATAACAAATAATATCTAATTTTTTATTAATTATTTTTTTACAGAATAATCTTCCCATACCACAAATTTAGCAATTTCAGAAATCCACAAATTTAAAAAATAAATAATAAAAATTATACCCAACCACATATATGAAAACCTTCACAAACAATTAGCCATGAAGTTGATCCTTCAATCTTTCTCTCTTTAAATTTTGTTTGTACTTTCACTTTTATTGTTATATATATTTTTTTATATTGAGTTTTAAATGTGACTACCAGATGCCTTGTTGCATTTTAATTCTACATTCTGATTCAGTGCTGCTAATTACTCAAACTTACAATAGATGGCACTGAAAAAAAATCTGTTTTTGTTTTATCATATGCTTACATAACAGAAAAATTATGAGACTTATAGTTATTATTAACATTCCTAACCAAAGGCAAAATATGCTTACAGTTAATAAAGTGCTGAGAGTATTAGAATATATATCTATTAAACTGGAGTTATACCTGTATAAGTAAGTTGATTTGGATTCAAACTCTTAGATAAATTTGAATTTCAGATTATAAAATAAATGGTAAAGTGAAGTTAAAGTAGATTACAGAATATGTAATAATATGACTTCTACGAATCCCAAGTTCCACTGATAAAAAACACACAAGATTTAAAATGCAATAAGGCATCTAGTAATCACTGATTACTCAGACTTACAGTAGATGGCACTGATATAAATAGTTGCTTTTTTATCAATATATTGTGTAAGTTGAAAAAAATTAAATGATACACATATATGTAATCGTATGGAATGAAATTACTTTTCACACATGCGCTATTAGACTGATATCAAATTTACATGCACTCACCTGGCAATAAGTGCTTTAAAAGCATAAATGAATCATATATGTATACAATTTTTAGTCATCATTATATCTCAGCAATTATTCATCACTATCAATGGTGGTAATGAATGAGAAAATACTTTAGTTACATAAGAATAGTAAGCGTAGCAAAAACGTTTTGGATGTTTCTAACCAACATTAGATGAAAATGATTTTAGACTTCTGACAAAAAAATGTTAGAGGGATCACTTTTAATTAAATATATAATAATATTAAAAAATCATGAATTACATCATTTTGCTTAGAAATTCATAAAAAATTTGTGCATTAAAATCAACAGAATGAAGAAAAAGTTCCCCCTACAGTAGCATCACTCAGTGCAAGCCAGAGTAATCAATGGATGCAAGAATGTTTGTGCATAAAATCTCTATCTAGTACATGCTCATCCAATATCCTCAGACTAATTTCTTGCTTGTGGCTTTCATTAGTGAGGAGCCTTGGATTTGAGAGCCACAAGGTAAAAGGTAGTCTGGGGATATTGAATTAGTAGTCAATGGATAGGAAATTTATGTGCAAACCTTCTTGCATCCATTGATTACTCTGGCTTGCACTGAGTGGCACCAGAGTTTTGCCTCTGTGTTAGCAACTTATGTAAGTATAAAGAATGGTGATTGTGTGATGTTCAGTGGTTCAAACAGAATGAAGCAGAAAACCAATTACATTTACTTAAGTAAAAAGATAAATAAATGATATATATATATACATAAACTTAACATTTTATTAAGCACATAGATGTAGATTGTTTCCTCAGTTTTTGTTCTTAATAGTAATATTATATATATACTAGTCCATTTGTGTGTGTAGCGCAATTGTCTTCAAGCTGTAAAATTTTTGATAAATAAATAAATACGAATAAATCTGCTAAGCACTTTTTAAGGGTTTAGCCTTCATAACCATAGCTTAACTGTTAATGAGGTTAATGATATGCAAATTTGTGTTGATTATGCTAGACCTTCCATTTCCTTGATAAAGCATAGCATGTGTCCTTCCTATTGATGGTGTCTTTAGCTCTGGAGATGAAGAAGGCCTCCTTAATTTTTCTTTTGAGATCGTGCCTCTCTTTGCATATGATTGTGGGGTTGTCTGGTACACACTCATCCTGGCATGTGTTTTGGTGCTGAATAAAAACCAAATAAATAGAATAATCAACCCTCCATTTTTATTTATTTATCAACAATTTTACAGCTTTGAGGACAATAGCGCTACACACGCAAACGGACTAGTATATACATCATAAACATATTTTCATTATGTTAAAATTTCAATTATATTTTTTTCTTATGATAAAGCAGATGATATGCTTTTATATTATGAATGAGATAATTTAAGCATCTTCTATTAGCTCGTTATGAAAACAAGAGCCAAATAATGGAATTCTCTTATTATTTTAATAACTGCTATAGCTAAATAGTACTAAGCATCTCGCTATTTATTATATTATTATAGACACCCAAAAAATCATTCAATCATATAATATAAAACCAGAGCAATATCTGTTTAATGGATTGTAGATTTCTTGAGGCATTTCCTAGTGCTTCTGAATAACACTAGATGTAGCACTATTTAATCCAGTTTTGTTCCCAGTGGAGAAATTAAAAAAAAAATCTCAACTAATTACCTGAATTGTGAGATTCTGGTCAACTGTTTACTTTCGTGGTCAAAATTCATTTGATACCCAATGCTACTGACAATAGACATTATATATATATTATGAATTTTTATTACATTATTTTATTAATAGAATCGTACTTTTTCATGCGATCAATATATGTGTGTATATACGTGGAGTCTGTTTGATCAAAAAAAAAAAACATGTAAAGAATTTACATTAACATTAATAACCAGAAATAAAATATATATTTTTAAATGATAATATATTTATGTTGTTGTCTTTTTTTTTTTAAAAAAAAAAAAGTTTATTCAGAAACGGGATTAGAAGTAATTATTTTTTAAATTGTCAGTAAATATTTAAGATTAACCAAAACAACATATTTAAAAACAGTTGAGAAAATATCTATAATTTTACAAGTTTCCATCTGTCTCTTTTTTTATTTGCAATTTCTAAAGTGCTTTTAAGAAAATCTTTAAGACTGATAAGACATTAAGAGATCTACTTTGTAAACAATAACAGTAAAAAAAAAAAAATGTTAATGTTTATATTATCTCAGACAAGTTAATCTAATATAAATATGTAAAAGATTTTTATTTTATTTTCAGATGGTTAATCGAGAAAGCTTTAAAATATTTAATTTTGGTGATAATATTTTTTTAAAATATTAAATTTATTCCAAATGACTCTTTAGACTATTCTTGAAAGTCTTAAACACCTGCTAATTTTACATCAAATGTAATATTTATATGTACATGTGCTGTTTTCACAAATCCAGCATTACTAGAAAAAAAACCTGTTACTTTTATGACCTGATCAATAAATTGTGTTGAAATCTTATAGCATTGATGATCAATCTTTATTTTACTTGTGTACTCTTCGCAACTCATTTTTATAACTTGTATTTTTCATATTAGCAAAATATTTAAAATTATTATAGTTGCTTTATTTAAATTTATATGTTGAAATTGTAAATAAATAACTGAATTATAGGATTAAAGGCAATGGAATAATATAGCAAATGAGAAAATTCATGTCTCATAAGATACAATGAATTCAAATAATTACGTGCGACGTACATAAAGAACATCACACCCAGGGCCAGCGGAAGTGGGCATGCAACGCATGCTAGGCATGCGGGCGCTGGAAGAAGGAGGCGCCATCACTGAGAGATTAGCATCTGAAAAAGAAGGCACCATCCCTGAGAAATTAAAACTCTACTAACAAAAATACTCACATTTGAAGAATATTATTCTCAAATGTTTATTTACAAAAATTATTGAGAGTAGATTATTGAAAATCATATGAAGTCATATTATATCTTATTAAATGACACACACAAGCAGGCCTGCACACAAGCTCTGTTTAATATTAAAAATATAAAACAATCCATGAACAATAAACTAAACATAAAGTTTATTATATTACAAATTTCATATTGTAATGTTTATATATATATAGTACTGCTTATAGTAAACTATAAGTAACTTTCTGCTAGCAAATATATAAATAAACACACACTAAAAGTATTATAAATTAGAACTTATGTATGTATATGCGTATATATATATTAGATCATGTACATAATTTTGAAATCGTAAGAAACGATTATAATATTGCAAAATAAAACATTTTCTAATTTTTTATTTAAATAATAATTTGATATAAATATTCGAACATGTATGTAATATATATTATAGGTATAATTCCAGTAAACTTAATATAATTTTCAGTTTACTTTTTATTTTATATATTTTAATCGTTGTCAAAAGTCTATTTTTTCTGCATACTAATTAGGTTTGCAAATTAATTACATACGTTTGCTTATGATGTTTATCGCAAATTTTAAAATCTTAGTAAGAACTTGTAAACAATAATTATAATCCCAGGAAATTTTCTATTGAAATCGCAAATCAGGCCTGGCAGGCCACCTGTGTTAATTAGAAAAATATATGATAACAAAAGAAAATCTTGCCAATGGTAAAACTAAAATGTTCAATCAAGCGTAAAAAACTGGACACTTGAGTTATTTTAAAACCTGACCATTTTTAATGTCAATGGCTGAATATTTCCAATTTATTAGCTGCCTTTTTTAGGTAAACAAGTTAAACAACTTCTTCCCCTCTGCGTATAGAGTTTTGTATTTTGGCGCAAGAAGTAATTTGTGTTGGACATCTAAATTAGCGATATATAATCTTAAGTATTAAGATACATGATGTAAATATATAAATTAGAGTCCGTATTTATTTATTCATTACATTTGAAAATTATTTTAAAGTGGCGTTCATGAGTAAAAGTAATATGGAATCAAAAACTAAGAAAAAACTATCCGGTGCACAAAATCGTAAACGCCAAGCTGAAAAAATAGCAAACATTAAAAAACAAAGTGGATCACTTAATAAATATCTTAAAATATCAACTGCTTCTGAAATAGCTTATACTCAACAAGAACCAGAACCGTGCACATCATCTAGATCACAGGGAACTGTTGAAAATATTGAACAAGATTTTAGTAAGAAACAGTTAAGTGACAACAAAGTCATTGTGCCAATATCATATCAAATGTGTACAAATTTAGAAGATCCAGCTGAATGGAATAAAATCGATGACAAACTACGTGTTATTTTAGTAGAAATGGGGCCTGTTCAAAAGAAAGATATTATATATCCGAACGATGTACATGGCCATAAATTTTCTGATGTATATTATAATAGAAAAATGGAAAACGGAGAAGTAGTTTTTCGAAAATGGCTTATTTATTCCGAAATTTTGAACTCTGTGTTTTGCTTTTGTTGCAAAGTTTTTGGATCTACTGAATCTAGCCTCATAGAAGGATACAATAATTGGAGAAATTTAAGTACAACTTTACACAGGCATGAAACTAGTATGTCTCACATGAAAAGTTTATTGAATTGGAATGAACTTGAGAAAAGATTAAAAAACAAAATTACTATTGATTGTCAATCTCAAAATTTATATGAAATGGAAAAGAAACATTGGAGGAGTGTTTTGGAACGGCTGATTGAAATTATCAAATTCCTTGGTAGTCAAAATTTAGCATTTCGCGGATCATCTGATAAATTATGCGAAAAAAATAACGGAAATTTTTTAAAATTAATTGAATTATTTGCGAAGTTTGATCCCGTTATGGAAAATCATGTTGAGAGGGCCCTAGATCAAAACAATAGAGTACATTATTTGAGCAAAGATAGCCAAAATGAATTATTGGAAATTTTAAGTACAGCAATTAGGGAAACAATTTTATTATCGATAAAAAAATCCAAATATTATTCTATTATTTTAGATTGTACACCAGATGCAAGTAAAACTGAACAAATGACCATAATTATTCGCTTCGTTTTTTGTAATAATGGAATGGTTAAAATTAGAGAAAACTTTTTAGGTTTCATAGATATAACAGATTCCACTGGACGAGGTTTATGTACAACAATAATTGAACAACTGGAAAAATGGAAGATTCCCATTGAAGACATGTGTGGTCAAGGGTATGATAATGGGGCCAACATGAAAGGCAAAAAGGCTGGACTTCAAAATTTGATTTTAACCAAAAACCCTCGTGCATTTTACGTACCATGTGCTGCTCATTCTTTAAACTTAATCATAAACGATGCCGCCAAAGTCAATGTAGATACAATTGGTTTTTTTGCAATTGTTCAAAAAATATACAATTTTTTTTCATCATCTTATAAACGGTGGTCAATCCTTTTAAAATTTATTAAAACTTTAACTCTAAAACAACCATCAGAAACACGATGGGAAAGCAGAATTGATGCAATCCGGCCTCTACGGTATCAGTTGGGTGAAATTTATGATGCACTCTATGAAATAATGAACAACGAATCTTTTAATAGAGAAATTCAACATGAAGCTCAATCACTCTGCACTAACCTTAAGGATTACAAATTTATTTGTTCTTTAATAATTTGGCATGATATATTAAATAGAATAAATCCTGTCAGTAAAATGCTCCAAAATGTAAATATGAATGCTTCACTTGCTTTAGAATTGATTGCAAATCTAAATAAATTTTTATGAGAATATCGATCAGATTCAAATTTCAAAAACATTCTCAAAATTGCAGATGAACTTAGCAAAGAGGCTGATGGAGAGAAAGAATTTAAAACTGCCAAAGAAGTTCGACAATGGAAAAAAACTCGTCAATTTGATTACGAGCATCAGGACGAAACACCTCAAATACCTGAAGAAAAATTTAAAATAAACATGTTTTTTACACTTTTAGATGTAGCGATTAATTCTTTAACAGAACGCTTTGAACTCCTCGAAGCATGTTATAATAATTTCAATTTTCTATATAAAATATCAGAAATTAATAAGAGCGAGTTACAAGCAAAATGCAAAGATTTAGAAAATATTTTGAAATTTGATAACAGTAAAGATATTAATGCTAGTTCAGACGTGTCGACGAATTATGTGCTTTTCGAGATATTTTTCAAAAGGATTTTTTAAATTCTCAAAACCCTTTCGAAACACTTAATTTTATAGTTTCTAATAATTTATCTATGCCAAACTTATCAATAGCTTTAAGAATAGTATTAACATTACCTGTTAGTGTTGCAAGTGGTGAACGCTTCTTTTTCTAAGTTAAAATTAATTAAAACTTACTTGAGAACATCTGTTAAAATTAATTAAAACTTACTTGAGAACAACTATGTCACAAAAACGGCTTGTTAATTTGGCATTAATTGCTATTGAAAATGATATTTGTGCAGAACTGGAAATAAATACAATCATATCAAGGTTTATTAATATGAAGTCAAGGAGTATAAAATTATTATAATTATAACATGTTTTGTAATGCATTTACTTTTTTTAACTGTATTTTCTTTTTTTTTAATATTAAAAATTATTTATTTACATTGCCTTGTTTGTTTCCCTTAGAAAGATTTTGTACACTAATATTTATAACATGTAGGTGGTATACATTAAAGTGACCAGATTTTAACATTGGTAAAACGGGACACCATTGACCGGGGGGGGAGCTGATTAAAAATTTGGTTTATATGGAGCGTTTATATAGATATAGCGTACATTAATAATAATAAATTAAATATGTATGTTTGTAATATTATCTTTTTTTAAAATTATTTCATTTATAAATTGTAAATTTATTATTAAATTTGCTAATATTTGCATAAATTTAGAGGTTAGAAAAATTAGCAAAAATTTTAAAAATAATGGGTTTGTTAAAAACAGACAGTGACGCAAATAATAAATATGAAATTTTTTAAAAAAAAAATATTTGAGATTAAAATATGTAAATGTTTTTCGAA
Organism: Epiperipatus broadwayi; assembly: GCA_028023455.1. NCBI lineage: Eukaryota > Metazoa > Onychophora > Udeonychophora > Euonychophora > Peripatidae > Epiperipatus > Epiperipatus broadwayi. Next base: position 52,695 of record JAQFVV010007708.1, read on the forward strand.
AATTATTTTAAACATTTAAATATTTTAATCTCAAACATTATTTTTTTTAAATTTATTATATATATATATTTGAATCACTCTGTCTATTTTTAACAAACACATTATTTTTAAAATTTCTGCAAATTTTTCTAACATCTAAATTTGCCGTGTTAAATTATATATTATTTCATACAAACCGTTTGTATGAAATAATATATAATTTAACAATCAATTTTATGCTATTTTTGATATCAAAAATAGCATTACATCGTGCATTCTTTCTAAAAATCATGACTTTTTTAAAACGCCACGGGACACGGTCAGGTCACCTTAGTAAACATACATATTGACAGGGGCGCCAAAATCAAATTTGCATGCGGGCGCCTAGTACCCAGCACCGGCCCTGATCACACCCCATTAATTAATTGATATATGTTTTTTTCTTCGTTTTTTAATCATTTTCCATGTTTTTTAAAACATCCTGATTTATATCCCAGATCGGAAAACACACTATTTTAGAAGCATTTGCGCGTGTTTTCTGAGGATCCTATCTATCGTGTAAAATGAGACCCAGGTGTATTGTAAATTAGTTGAAAATAACTTTTAATTCACAATTAATTGTATATGTGTATACACATACATATCTTAATAGAATATAAGCAACTGCTACAGTGTCAATCACACTACCTGTGATTAAAAATCCAATTATGACGTATGCATCTCAAATAAAAGGAAATCCCTAAGGTGTGTGATTCAAACTGGATTTTTTAACACTGGTAGGATGATTGAAATTGTAGCAGTTGGTTGTATTCTATTACTATATTCTATTACTATGCGAGTTTCATATAACCTTGTGCATTCTTTAATTTTCATACATATCTGTGTGCACTATTGATAGATTATTGAACTTATGTCATTTCTTGGTATTTATTTTGAGCTCAGTAAATATTTCAATTTTTCTATTAGTTAAATAATGTTTTGAATTATTGCACAACACAAAAATTGTTTTTTATTTCTAATTATTATAGATTTGCAAATAGTTAATTTTTTTTATTCAGCTTTAAAAAAATAATTATTCGATATTTATGAGAGGTAAAAATGTTCTAAATGCAATTTTTAGTTATAAAAATTTAACAATGTGGTTTAATTAAAAAAGAATTGTGATAAATAATGTTAGTATCAAAACACCAAAAATAAAAAATAAAAATATCTGTATTCTTGATCTCTAAAAGTCCCTGTATAGCATTGTAATAATTGCTGAGTTTAATTCAATCAGCTTTTAAAAAAAATTAATTACAGTACTTATATTTATGAGAGGAAAAATTACATAAAATCATTTTTATGAATTTAAATTAAATACTGACATAACATTAGCCATCACATAAATGACGATAGTTAAGATTTTACTTCATTAACGCTTAAAATAAATTAATAGATATATGTGCTCTGCGCACAGATAATGAAGCTATTAATTGTCAGTGAATATTTCAAGCACTTTCGGGACAGTTTACAGTTCCATATTCATGGTGACTTATTTTATTATTAACTGTAAAATTATGCAAATTTTATGCAAATTTATGTGCAGATGTTATGTGGATCATTTACGAGATAGGGAATAGCAGGCCTCTCTTCTGTTGATTGCCAATGGGTCACCCGCAATGAAGTAAGCTTCCCTAACTTTACATTTGGTGTCGTTTGTTTCAGAGCAAATGACACTGGCTGTGGTAGGTAGAAAAACGTGTCCAGTGTTTCTCTCATGCTCGACAAAAATCGAATTGCCTTCAAACTTTGTTTTGGTTCTATTATAAAGGTATTGGTGTTAATAAATGATAATAGTATCTATTTCCATTATAATAGCAAACTCTCCATACCATAGCGCCACCCAGTGCAAACCTCAGTAATCAATGAATTCAAGAAGAGTCCTGCAGAAAATTCCTATCTAGCACCTACTCATCAAATATCTCCAGACTAGTTATTAGCTTTTTAACTTTCATTTGTGAGTAGCATTGGATCTTAAAGTGCTACACCTAGATCTTAGGATTTAATGCAATTCCCCAGCAATTATCTCTTACCTATTAAGGTAACTCTAAAGCTATGAAGCCAAGATGAAAACACAATAATATTTTTAGTCCATGATTTTTCACTTTTATGGTCATAACCCAGTTTAGTATCTATACAATTTGATGTACAACCACTAAAACATCACATGATCATCATTTCCTATGCTAACACAAGCTGATTAAACAGTGGCAGACTCTTCAAGGATAACCACTGATAAAAGCCACAAACTAAAAACTAGTCTGAGAATATTGGATGAGTATGCACTAGGTAGAGATTTTAAGTACAACCCTCCATTAATTGCTATTGCTTGTACTAGGTGGCACTACTGTTTCAAAAGTTTAAGGAGAAGCCACAGTACAACACATCACCTCACATCACTACTGTATTAACAGTTTGTGTAAGCATAGGAAATGGTAATTATGTAATGTTTTAGTGGTTTTATCTATTTCCATTCAAATAAATGTTCCTGTTTCTTTTAATTACATAAAGCTTTGAATATTAATTATATAAAGTTGTGAATTAGTTTGTGATTTAAAAATATTTTTTCTGGTTCAAATTTTATTCTCATAAAATTAAATTTTCATAAAATTCAAAGCAATCTATTTTTGAATTTCTTTAATTTTAAACAACGTCCATATTTATTTCAGAGCACATGCCCAGAAAATGAAGTTGATAAATTTACAAATATATAATACAGATTTTCTGTAGAACAAAATATAATTCAACTCTGCTATAATTTCTTTGGGAAACTTCCAAATCCATTTTCATTTTGAATTTTCCCACAAAAGAAATGTACAAAATATACATTTTCTTTTCTGAAAAATGTTAAGACTACACACACTTTTATTTCTATCCCACGGTGTTTAGCTTTAAATAATTTTTTAATTCTTGCATTAAACCATCATCTAACAATTTTAAAATGTTTAATCTAAAACAAAAGCATTCTTTATTTCTATATACAAATTTTCTACTTTTTTATAACAGTAAAAACTTGTTGGGTATAAACCACAATTATCTGTATTAATGATATATATATATATATATATATATATATATATATATATATATATATATATATACTACAAATTGATGTCTGAATTTCTTCAAAATAATATGCATAAACTTATAAATAAATATTAGAAAATATAGTAATTAAAATTTATTTAAAAGAATAAAAAGTATAAACGTCACTTAGGAGCGCTTTCAACTATTCTTGTAGTCTTTGTCAACTAATACTTTGAAAGGTCAACTTTCCCATAATTCCATGATCTTAATGTTTGCTGCCTGCCTATTGATTAAGTTTTGCTTGTATTTATATATTAACATAACTTTCTTGATTTTTCTTTAATTATTATTTCTTTCAGTTTGCAATATTTTTACATTATAATTGAAATCAAAACCATGTATACATGATTTATTATGGCCATAAAAAACAGAAGCTGATAAATTATAATTATCTTTACAATTTTGTTTCATATTTTGAATTCTTTTTAATAACAACAAGAATAATACCTCTTGAAACATTGCACATATACTAATCTGTGTGCTATTATTAATACTTGAATGCATTTGCAATATTTAAATAAAGTTAAGTTTTTTTAAAGACATTCAATACTTTATATTAGATGATGGAAATAGTCCACTATATAAATACAAATAATAAATGCCTATTTGCAGTAATGGTATTTTCATTTTTACAGGACATACAATAAATATATTCCTCAGATAAACACAATTGCTGATGTCACTTTTTGACCACAGTCATTATATTTTTATATTTAATTACTTTTATATTGTAACTGAAAATAAATAAAAATCATGAATTTTATTATATCAATATGATAAAGTTAAGTTTGCAGAGATTTACGGTTTTTTCCCACATTTTCAGCATATATTATTATGGTGAATAGGTCTCAGATATGTAGACCTTTGGGCAATTTTTTTATTGTGACTTCAGCAGGGGTAATATTTATGAAGATTGTCATAATTATTTTACACTGTAAAGTCTAAAATAGCCTGACTTTGTTATATATAAATAAATAACTTTTTTCATTATATTAGAATACTACCAACACTTTTCACCAGATGATGAATGGTTTCATAAACCATAAAACAGTTATCTTAAAAAAATGTTCAGTTAATCATTTTAGTGTGGTGTCAATATCGAGAAAAGGTTTATTATATGTAAATTTATTGGCAGATATGATTTAAATTTAGCTAAGGGTATACTTTTTTACTAATATAGCACTAGAATATTTGGTATTTATATGGATATATATATATATATAATAATTCATAGATGTGATGCAGAACATATTTAGCCATTCTGAGTTTTTAATTTTGTTAGAAACTAATTTCTATTTTCCTTTCCTTACTTTGCACTCCTATTATATCATTCCTATCATTTCCTAACAGGATAATATATTACTATCCTCCAAGATGAGGACAATTTTGCTCCACTTTATAGTGTTCTCACTGTTATTGAATTAGTATTTCATAATGAGACTAGGATTGTCATTCTTTATCTTGTGTAAAATTGGCATTAGTGTTCCATTGAAAGTCTAAATATAGTAATGATGCACATATGTTTAAAAACAAATTCAAGCTTTATAATTCAAGCAAGCATATATAATAAAAATAATAAATATAATGGTAATTAATTATTATATACAGTCTTGGTAATTAACTATTATAAACAGTCTGTCAATCTGCAAAAGTACTTTTGGTTAATTCCTTAACCCTCTTCAACTGCAGTTAAATTCAAAAAAACATAACAGAAGCAAATGTGCTTCCATTATGTTTTTTTTTAATTTACTGGAAGTTGAAGAGGATTAAACGTTCACTTCTGTTACGTTTATTGATTAACGTCAGTTGAAGAGGGTTAAAAAATAGCGCATATAAAGCATTATTTTTTAATAAATTTATATGTATTATTTCTTTTAATTTAAAACATACTATTTTTTGTTGGAGTATAGAACTGCATCATGTGATTTTACTTTTTTCTTTTTTGCCTCTTATTCTTTGATGAAAATTATATATTTTTTCCCAAAATATATGTAAAAAAAATTATTTAAAACAAGTTTTCTTTTCAAAGTTTTTTTTCTCACTGTAATCGTTTTGAAATTTATTTTTTACATTAGATTTTAAATGATTATTTAATAATAAAAAAAAGACTTGACTTCACGACAGATTTTTTTCATTTTGTTTCACCAGTTACAAAAACCAAACAAATAAACATTTAGGAGAAAAAGATTAAGTTTAATTACTAATTAAAGAATAAAAATATTTGCAATCCAAGTAATATATATATGGGATTGGAGAGAAGTATATGTTTGAATTGTTATATTTTGATTTACAAGTGTCAAACTTATTCCAACCACAAGTTTAATACGATCTCTCTATATAATTACATTAATGATTATCACTAATCATTTATTATATTAAAGATAATCTCTCACTCAGATATAAATTTCAAACCTCAGTACTAAAGATAATCTCTAACTCAGATATAAACTTCAAACCTCAGTACTAAAGCTAATCTCTAATTCAGATATAAACTTCAAACCTCAGTTAAACGTTAATGCATCTATTTTTTAATTAAATACATACATGGAATATTCAATTGCATTTTTCAAATTGAAATACTTTATATATTTATGTGTTTAATTAAACAACTGATATATTAATCTTTAACTAAAGTTGGAAGTTTATATTTGGACTAGAGATAATCTCTAGTTTAATAAATGAATAGTGGTAATTATTAATGTATTTATCTAGAGTGATTTGCATCAATGTTGTGGGAGATACTTGTAAATTAAAATGAAACAATTTAGTATGGGATAAACATTGAATATATAATAAAGATATATATGAGAGATTGTTATCTGGGCCAACTGATGAGTGCTGGTTCAGCACAAATTGTATCTTGGGAGTCATTTGTCTTTTCAAGTGTTTCAAGAATGCATGGTTGAGTGAAGATTATTTTAGAAAACCGTGACTAAAAAAAAATTGCTGAATGTACATCGTTCGGGAATTGATATGAAGTTGAAGCATCAAAAAAAACAGCCATTAAGAGTGGATTTTTGGACACTGAACTCTAGAATCTACCACTCTATTAACACTCAAAACAATGCAGGGCAGAAATCATAACTGATATTATTGTACAATAAACACCTCTACAACTGAACTAACATAGAAGCAATGAAGCAAAATGCACTATTGACCAGATTGTCCAATTGCTGGTTATGACTATTTTAGCTTTCTTTTAACCCTTATTTATACTATCTATGATTAGCTATATATTCTTTTAACACATAATAATTTGATAGTTATTTAATGATCAGCTATTTAAAAAATAAAAAAAAAACTGAAGTTGTTTGAAAACTGAATAGTTTTTTACTACTATATTTCTTGATTGCAAAAAAATCAAGTTATATATCACATGACTTAATTTACCACTAAGCATTTTGAAATTAATAAGCTTGTATTACAAATGTTATATAATGAGCATGTCAATAGCTCTTAATAAACTTTTCGGAACTTAGTTCAGTCCCATATGGCTATTTAAGTTAGATTAGTGGATTTGAAGCCAAATGGATGTCTGAAAATTTCAAATTTTCTATTTAATAGTTAATCATTAGAAAAGTGCTGGACTTGACCTGGTATTTTAAATCTAATGCTTGAATATCCTAGCACCTCACTGATGAAGGCCAGAGCAAGAAACCAGTCTGAGAATAGGAATATTCTGAAAATCTTGTTAGGAGCTATTGACATGCTCATTGTATAATATATTTCTGGATTCAAATCTCTAATTTTATTTATGCAATATATTTGTAAAATATTTATTTTAAATCAGAAAAATACTTGATTACAGATACATTTTATTTAAAAAAGACTAGTTGTAAAAACATATTTATATTAAAAGCAGAAGTTGTTTGTTCTGACTAATGGCAAACACCAATGGAGAAATTTTTTTTGAAATTATAATGTAAATAAGTACAACTTTTATGTTTAAAACATATTTTCACTCTTTTACAATGCCTCAATTAAAATGTATTTATATTTTAAAAATGGAATTCAAATAACTATTTCATTATATAATTTTTATAAATAGGCAAAATTATAATCCAATAATAAAAAGTGTCTTTGTTATAGTTAAGAATCCCATTTAGTATACTTTGTTTTTCTATTTTCCAGAGATAATAGACAAAGTAAAGATTGTCAGTATTTGATACAGAATAAAGGTTTAATTGTAAAAGTAAAATGTTGCAAATAAGACAAGTTCTCATTTGGATCTTTCAAAAAACAAAGATAAACAATAAATGCACATAATTAATTGGTTATCTTATGTAAATCACATCACTCCAGCAAATATTCAAAAGAAATTACTAGATCATCATCAATTACTTGTCAAGGTAGCATTCAGATAATAAATGGAAATCCATTGGAACTTATTTAGAACTCATAGGCAGTTTTAATCTCAGCATTTTAGTCAATTGCTGTCACTCATGGGTGACTTAGGATTTAGATCCTGATATGAAATTCCACTGGATTTCCACTTATTATCTGAGGGTTGCCTTATGACTGGGTTGATATGATTTACATATGATAACCAAACAGCTATAGGCACTTATGGTTTATTATATTTGAAACATTGAGTGATAATTGTGTGAAAGGGTGTAAAATAATTATTTAATATTCTATATTGGCCTATTTAATGAAATTCATTTTAAACTTCTAGGCAGTTTTCATTTCTATCTATTTAAATTACTTGCTATCACTTTAAGATCTTAGATCATAACAACAAGTGGAATTCCATTTACTTGATTGTTGCCTTGACAACAAGTTGCTGACATTTTATTGGTTTGTTTTAAACATCTACAGAGATGTTATGATTTACATATGATAAGCAATTAATATGTGCAGTTGTGATTTAATATATGTATATATTAAAAACCAAATATGACTACCACTGAAATGGAATTTAAAGCCATTCTTTTAAATAAATTTATGTGATTCAGCTCATAAATTTACATGGCAAATCAAACTTTCAAATCACCATATGTAATGTAAAAATCCAGTTAATTTCTACCCTCTGTCTTTAACAGTCTGATAAGCCTTTGCATTATGATAATAACTACTCAAGCTTATAAATATCAAATGAAAGGTTATTAGAAAATTATTGTAAAATTGTGGTATAATGATTAAATATTTAAACTTACTGGCATTGTTGACAATATAAAAATTATTTAAAGTACAGCACAAAAAGCTGTGGAATAAATATATTCTGAGAACAATCAGTACTGAAAGTAAAAATTCAAGAAATTATTATAAGTAAAATAAAAGCAGCTTCAATATTTTTGTGAACATCTTTCATTATCTTGGATAATCAATGATTAACAATGGTCCTACTGCATATAAACCTCCAACTCTTACTAGTTGAGACTTGGATTCAAAATTGGATATAAAGCAGTTAGTTATGTATTTAGAAATTATATTTAATTTACTAAAAATCCAGTAATCATTGATTACTCAAACTTACTATAGATGGCACTATAGTAGAAAGCTACTCATATTGTATTATATATTGCAGGAGTAGGGGAATTAAGTGATTTGTAGCTTTTATTAGCTTTCCTAGCATGAACAAAGTTGCCTACAGTTATTAAAGAGCAAACAGGAATCAGATCTACATAAGTGTTCATGCATTTTCTTTAGCTTTAAAATCTTAGGCTGATTTGAATCATTTTTATGATGAAATGAATGTAAGATTAGTTGCTAGATATATAATTGTATTACTTCCAGGTTTGAATCTGAAGCCTCACTTATAAAAGCAAAGTCCAAAAACTGGCTGTAGATGGGATTTATATTGCATTAACGTATCTGTTAATAAGTGGTTATCTAAAAAACTGCACTTATTTTATTATATGTTATGTGATCTGGGTAATTATGTAATTCATTAATACATTTTTATAGGGCAGCATTCCTTGAAATAAGTGTATTGCTTTTAACAGTCAACTACTCATACTGTTAGCAAGATTAAAGCAAATAAAGTTTGTTTTATGAAGGTTCAGATAAACAAAAATGCCCTTCTCAATCAACAACAACAAAAAGAATGCTGAAAATAGCTCAGATAAGAATTATGCAAATCTAAATTATGTTTATAGGAGATCCTTGACTTTCATATATTCTATTTTTGTATGGTTCGCTATTTCATATGAGAGTAATAGAAAAAGACACAGCTTGTTACAGAATTTTTTATCAAGAAAAGAAAAAGTAGAGTACAATTCAGTTATCTCTTGACAAATTTATAAAAAAATACTAGATACTAATCAATAAAGTGTTATTTAAGTACATGCTAATACACCTCATTAAAAAACTAATATTTTAAAAATACTTTTTGATGTTTTTTATTTATTGCTCTATCTTCATACATTTCAACTTTCATATATGTTTCAGGAACCAGTTATGTATGAAAGTGGAGAACCATCTGTATATGTAAATGACCATTTCACATTGTACCAATTTAAAAATTAACTAAAAAAAATACTCTTAATATTTTGGAAGCAGTTTATATATATTGTAACGGTCAAATATGTGCATTCATGAAACAAAATCTAGAACTCTGATAAATCATCCTAAGGCCAATGAGGTTTATGGTGGTGGAAGCCATGGCTCTGGCCTAACCCTAGTTCCTCTACCATTGCTCATAGATTTACGACCTTGCGGATAACACAGTTGAGGTCACAGCAGTATTTCTCTTCTTCACGTGCCGGCAGTAGCACATCAGCAGAACAAAAGACTGGGGACAATGGGTGTTTCATTTAATGCAATTATATAGATATCATGTGGCCCACATATAACTACTAATCATATAAGATTTTAATAAACAATGGAAATAATTATTAAACACTAAATAATTGTGAGTCGGTGAGCAAGACTAAGACATGAAGCAAGAGTAAATTTAAAATTAATTTAATGAATTTAAAACATAAACAATAATTTAAAACAATATTGTGGTAGGTAAGTGTTTGGTCTCACATGCAGGTGATTAAGGGATCTTTATAATAATTTGGATTCACGCGCAGGTGATGGGTTATTAGAAATAGTTTTGCGTGTTTGAATTTACATGATTTGGTTTACATATATAGGATACATCACTTATAAGTGATTATAGCTTTTTAGTACAAATATTAATGTTTAGAAACTTATGCATTTCCGTTTTACATATATATAGCCTCATATCACTTGCAGGTGATAGTATCTTAGGTTATAATTACATTATTGACTTGGCTATATATATATGTTTATCACTCGCAGGTGATGAAATTATAATACAATTATATTTTCATGAGCTTAATACTATTTTATAATGATTTGACTTTGCTCATTGTTATTTATGCCTGGTTTATGCCATAATAGAATTTAGATTTGCTATATGTTAGCGGAAGTGATATTAAATTTTAATAAAGAACATATTTTACTTAGCCCGAATAATTAATATATTCTCTGTATAGTTATTATACAATTCAAATTGGATTCTAGTTCAGATCAAGGCTGAAATAATTATTATAATGGCGGGTTGAACTGATTAACGGAAGCTAGACTTCAGATACTAGTGCGTATAGGAAATATATAACTCTGAGTCTTTTTGCATCTCATATATGCCTTATTCACAGGATTTTTTACCAAGTAATGGTTTCCTGCGACCGATCTCATTGCTGTGATATAGGAGGCCCTTTTAGTCTGGCTGACCGAGCAATTTATATGAATGTGGGAGTCTTACGCTCTGTGGGAGTCTCATGCTCCAATTAATATGAATGCAGAATGTGGAGGTGTGAACCCATCCACCATCTGAAGAAGATAATTGCCCGAACTAAATGTAATGGTGCAGCACGACCACATGCAACCATTAAAGAAACAGTAACAAAAGATTATGCCGTAGTGTTTAGTAAGGACACATATGCCCCACTGACTACATAATCATATTTATAAAATTAAGCTGAATTAAAAGTTTCCTTCATGAAACTACCCTATATCAGTTCATGTTATAATATGTATAATTATACTATTTGGGAATGTTTGTGAATCCAATTTACAGAGCTATCTACATGGGCTTTTTAATTTAATTAAGGAGGATTACAGCATATGGGGACATTAAAATACAGAATTATAAATTTATGCTGTATTTTATCACTTTAACTAAATATTGGTTAAAATATTAACTTTAAAAGCAAATCTATTTAAGAATGATGGTACGTTGTAATTATATCTAAATCTAGATATTTTATCCGTTCCAAAACAGAGCTTTTTAGTTTGTGTATTATTACACATTCTACATATATGTGCGAACTGACATATATATGTGAGACAATCATTATTTACTTTAACTAATGGTTTTAATTACAAATAAAGTTCGGTTTTGAAGGTTTATAGTGTAACGACTTAAATAATCTCATTTACTTTCTTACCTTTGTTTCCCTCCTATTTTAATCAATATTATTCACTTGCTAAAAGTTTTGATGTTATTTACCTAATCACCCTTCTAATGTTGACTTTCCACTATCGTCAAAATTTAATTGTTGCTGTTGCATTTTTATAAATATTCTCTCCAAAATATGACAATATCTCCTGATTCATACATGATGAACCAATACTTTTAATATCAAGAAATGGCTTATTCAATCAGGGCTCTTCATAATATTCATAACCAAAACATATCGACAAACCATATTCATTTGACTTTCTATAACTTCTCTCAACACCTGGAAATGAACGGTCGTACTTAAACCACTTGGGTGCAGCTGTTAGGTTTCACCCTCGTAGTTGGTGGAAACTGTCGTTCTCTGTAGACGAGCTGTACTGTCTCGTAAAAAATTTTATATAAAACTGATAGTAATAATAGGTCTGAAATTTCTAATATCTTCTTTATCACCTTAAATATTAATATTATTACTGCATTCTTCCAATCATCCGGTACAT
>JAQFVV010007709.1:0-64580 GCA_028023455.1 Epiperipatus broadwayi
ATTTGAATCAATGATTCAATATGCACTTTTCCAACATGGAATTTATTTTAGTTAACTTATTTCTAAAAAAAAAGAAAAATTAAACTTTCACTGTACGTTTTTTTTTTTCTTTAAAACATTATGCTACAAAAAAAATAAAGATCGTGTTCGCTTTCTTTTTTTTTTTTATAATACCTAATATCAAAAAGTAATTTGTACTTTATATATAAATAAATGGTACAATATATATGATCACTTAAAATACTGATTTATTAAGGAAATAAAATAGTCTCACTCAAGAACACAATACAAAACTTATTTAGAGAAAAGAAGGTACCATCTTCTTTCACTAACTCAATTTCTTTTATAGAGGCTTATCTGAAGCACTTTGGAAAGAAAGCATGAATATGTAATTCAAACATATTGCTTGTAAAGTTACATTTTAAATCGATTTTAATTTTCATTTGTACAATTTTTCAATTTACACATTTCAATACTGACTCAAATAATAAAATATGTAAATATAAACATTCAGAGTAATTAATATTATATAATATATTGAGCTTAGTATTATATAGTATATCAAGATTAATAATTAAACAACTGTTTTATTAAGTCTATTATTTTCTAAATATTTATTTCAAATATAACAGCTTTAAATTTATTTATTTTATTTATTTTGTTTTCTTAGAACTGTTAAAAATCTCCAATGATTGTTTTACTAAATAATTTTTGCCAGAATGCATTTCATTAAAATTAATGTCTTCTTTATTAATTTAACTATTAAGTAAATGCTGACATATTAAACTATTTCCTAACTGCAAGAATATGTTAGTTGTTTTCTCTTTCTACTGATTGTTTATGAATATATAATTAGAAGCAATTTCAGCTCATCAAATATGCAATTCCAATGGTATTCTCTTCTTAATTCATAAAGTTATTTAAACCAGTTTTAATAAAAAATGTACCTGTATAAATATCATTCAGTGATCTCCATTATTTAAATAGAATTATGTTAATTTCTACATAACAAGATATTTTGTTTTACTGAACTACTATACTGTATTCATATTATTGTGGTTATTATAATTGCCGAAATTGATAAAGTATTCATTGGAATAAACTTATATTGAGTGTAAACTTTTTTAATTTTATTTAAAACTGAGCTATTGACGTTAAGAAAAAAAAAAGTAAATTCATGATGTTCTGTTGATTGTCTACAAAATAAAATAATAAATCACAATTAAACTTGATATTGATTAGTAGGATTTTCAGTAAATAAAGAAGGTCAACAAGAACATATTTCGTGGCAGTTAAACAACTTCAATATCATTTACTAGAATGTTTTAATAAGAAACCCATAAACCAACTTCATCAAAATATAATTTTTAAAGAATCAAGTACCATCAACAGCCTTTCCGTCAGATGACTTTTGTGTTGTGTAACCTTAAATTTAACAAATTATTTTTTAAAAAATAAAAATCTACAAATTATTCTAAGATTGATGATGAAAATTGGTAGAAATTACCCAAGTAAAAGTTTTCAAATTTGCTTTCACATTGAAAATTGTTCTTTGAAAATATAAGTAAGTTTATGTTAGTTTTTTTTTTCCTTTTTTGTTCTGGATGTCAAATGACAGATTATAGAATAAGGAACTGGACGTGACCGAATCTTGCTATCATCCATTAATATTTAGTTATACAGTACCACCATTCTACCAATTATTTTTGTATGACCATGAAAATATTATTTAAAAAATTAAAACACATTAGTAAATAGTCACCTTGAAATAAGCAGAAAATACCAGAAACAAATACAACGTAACGTATCTTCAGTAAAAATAAAATCTAAATTTGTATTTAAAAATACTACAACAAATACAGTAGTATTATGTTTTTAATATAATAAATTATTATAATAAAATGCAGTTTTTACTATATTTTATTATTATAAAATTACTTCTCGTGGAAATAAGAAAAAATGCGAAAAAATTTACACGGACTTGATCTCCCGTGTAGAAAAATACTAAAACACTAAACTATTTTATAAATCTAAATTAGAAAACAAACAACCATAATTTTAACAAAATAAAGAATAATTATTTTTGAAATATAAATAAATTATTTAAAATAACCAAACTATGAATTCCCATTAGATACGTGGTAAGAGCTGATTGTTTTTTAATTCAAGCTTTATCCTATTATTTTACTTGTGTTTGCATTTATTCTTAACATTAATAAATGTTTAAAATTATCTAAAGATAACAAAGAAAAGTTGTCTCAAAAATGTATAAAAAGTTGATAATTAAATGAGGTTGCTATCACTCCACTCCTTTCAAATCAAGATCCCCTCACCTAAAAATTACTATTGAAGAGTTATAGAATAATGTATGGTAGATGCATGAGGTTCCAACCAAATGATTTTTTCCAGATTCATTAGTAAAGCTAAATATATATTAAGTGCCTGGATTCCACTAAATTTTTATTGGAAACAACTCGTGATAACTGCATTGATCTGTTCATAACTGAAATTTGGCAGTTCATAACCAGTATAGACTTTGACAAAGACAAATCTTGAATTACATAGTTAATAACTATCAAATCTATGGATAAAGAGGCAGACTTAAAGTACTTCACGAAGTCATTTTATCTCAAGATTAAAATCTTCACATGTTTTTTTTTTTAAATAATATTGTGTTAATAAAATAAGTAATTTTTTAAAAAAAAAATCCTTACACTAAATAAAATACTACTCATTAAATGTAATGAGATGTTTCTCCTTAATATTGTACTACAATTAATTAAAGTAGCAAGTTAATTTATGCAGCTGTAAATTTAACTTTTGATAGCTTCTTCAATGCTGTCTAAAAAGTTTATTAAAAATGCATTCATTATAAACTTTTTAATACCTTTTCCAAGTGTTCAAAAGTTGAATTTAATATTTTACTAGTAAAAAACATTAACGCTTTGAAAAAATATATATCCTTTGAAGTTTATTGTAATTTTACTAAATATTAATTATTAAATCATTATTGGTGTATTCACAGATGTTAAGAATTTCAATATCTGTACGAATGTGCTAAATTTCTTATCAAATATCAATGGAAATATATGTTGATTTTAAAATTGATTGGTTAAAGCATTATGCAAAGTTTTGTAAGAGATATTGTTATTGGGATTTTTTTAAGATGTACATTTAATATTTTGTGTAGAAACATTAGTAAAAGATACATTCACATGAATATTGTTATATTAACTCTAAATGCACAATTAAATAATGAAGTATATATAGACCTGAGATGTATACGATCAGCAAAGTAAAAAGAAAACAAACCAAATTATATAATAACAGTCGAATAAATTGATAAAAATCAAGTACTATGACATGACACATGAATATTGATAAGTTATGTAATTTTAAAAAAAAGGAAGTCAATATTTGAAAAATAAGTAGTTCATAGTTCATATTTTATTTATGTAGATAGAAGAATGACAACAAAAATATAATAGCCATTGCATTACAAATCTTTTCTAGTTAATTTATGGACATTATATTTGAATAAGATATATCATCATGTTTATATAAGATGTATATTTTTATAGGTTAAGACCATCTCAAATATATAAGTAAATAACATGCAATATTTTAGCTTATAAATGATTAAATAATTCAAAATGATTGGATATCAATTTCTTGGTGAATGATTACTAATTCTTCAGCTCAAAATTCTTTTTAATCTAAAATATACATATTCTCCTTAAATGACATTTCTTTATAAATAACTAATTGAAAATTATGCATCAAGGAAATCCATTTTTATTCAATGGTAAAATAGTTCAAATACAACAAGAACATTATTATATATAAATTTATACATCGCTTAAACTTCATAAATATTTAATAGGAATGTGATAAACAATGCTCTGATGATTCTAAGAACTTCTACTTTTTGATACATATTTGTAAACAACTTACTCTGTAATAAATAAATAATCAATCAAACAAGATTGAAATAAACAACTATTAATAATTATATTTAAATATGTATCAAACCGGCTTTCATCTCTATTGAGACCTTCTCAAGATATTATATTATACAATTCACATGAACAAATAATAATATTCACTCCATCTACTGGACATTATTTACATTATATTTCTTTTTTTTTTAAACATGTCCATATATTATAAATAAATAAATTTAACATATTATACATCTAAAAATTTTAACAATACCCCCCCAAAAAAAAAAATTAAATATATATTTTACATAATAATAATAATAATAATAATAATAATAATAATAATAATAATAATAATAATAATAATAGAATGCGCATGCGTGTGTATGCCTAAGTGATCAAGAATGAAGGTCTTATTAATAATCTTTTTTTCCCCATATTCTATTCATTTTTACACTTAAAAACTATGATATATATGTGTGATAGATAAAGACAGTGATGGCTGATTACTGAACAGTTGTTTGCTAGCAAAAAGTAAGTAATACGGTCGTTCATAACAAAAAATAAATTCTAACATCATAAACAAGCATGGCATTGCATCAAGAAGCAAAGGACGTAAATTGCATTCAAACAAACGGCGATAAAATGAAAACTGCGACTATTGCAAAAACATACTCGAACGTAACAAAAATAAACCAGCAGCCCACAGCTTCGAAAAAAGTCCAGCATTAACACAGACAGCAAGATTTAGGAAGGTAAATCAAGCTGACATAAATAATTTAAACCTCATAGAAAACAATAATGAAGAGCCCTTTCCAATGATATGGAATCAAGATGAACTGCACAAAATTAACGTTAATTTCAACAGTACCATCCCAAAAAAATTATTCGCAACTTTCCAAAATTTTTTTTCACCAAGATCATTAGTGTTAGCTGTCACTGATAGGAATTTAACACTTTACAAATTCCTCAGAGAGCTTCTTTATGAAGAGCTGACAGCAACAGCATTGTGGGATACAGTCTCTAGTATTGGAGAGCATCCAAACTCACGATGTGTTGCAATTCAGTTTTTCGATGAACATCAGCATGCAAGATTTCAAACTAAAGTAAAAACTTTGTGAAGCTACGTGCTAATAATAGTCATCAAAGCTTGCAAAACTATTGTAATGGAATAATTAAAAACATTTACTTTAGATATATCATTCAGGATTTTCAAAAATTAATACAGTAATTTGGCAAAGCTATTTATATAAAACAAATTTACTTATCTGACACCCCCATACCAGTTTTCAGCAACAACTTTCATTTCAAAATAAAGCTGAATGACAATGTAAACCTGGAGGATATTCCAACACAAATAATTGACCAGAATGCAATACTGACCATTCACATAAAAGGATTAAGGCCAAGATGTTTTGCATGCAGTGAAACTGGACACTTAGCAATTGATTGCAACACCAAAATCAACCAGAAAAACCAACCGAGCTCTGGAGATCAACCAACAGAAACTCACCAACCGGAATCAAACAGTACAAAACAGATAACGAAAACAACTAATAAACAGGCAAAAATTAATAAAAAACCACAGATCAACAGCAATTGAATAATAAAAAAACTGCACACACACTGCCAGCACCTGAAATTTTGGATTTATCAACAAAATCAACCAATAGAATTCAAACCCCCACTGATAAAAAAAACAGAAAGTCAACACCCTCAAGAGGCTGCAATGGAAAAAACAGTGCACAATATAAGTCAGCCTACCAAAGATACTGATGAAAAAGAGATAATAAAAGAACAAATAAACTCACACAGTAATAGTTATCAAGAAAAAATATATATAACACACCAAACACCCAATATTAAAAATAATAAAACAATAAAAATTATGGAAGCTATCACTCCAAATATGCCTCAAATCATCAAAGCTAACACAGAACAAAGAAGAAGACCAGGCCGCCCACCAAAGAAAAATAAAGGGCCCAAAAAAATCAAAACAGAATCCAACCTTAGCCTTTCTGATCACAACAATACAACTACAGTGGAAATAGATGAAGATCTGGAAATGGAATATGAGAATGAATGGGAAGAAACACCAGATCAACCCTAATATTTAAATCTCAACCAAAAAACATGTAATGAAAATAAAAATTGCAGCAATCAATGTCAGGGGTTTGAACTCAACCTCAAAAATTAATAAGTTAAAACATTGGATCAAGGATATACAGATGAAGATCTGGAAATGGAATATGAGAATGAATGGGAAGAAACAACAGATCAACCCTAATATTTAAATCTCAACCAAAAAACATGTAATGAAAATAAAAATTGCAGCAATCAATGTCAGGGGTTTGAACTCAACCTCAAAAATTAATAAGTTAAAACATTGGATCAAGGATATACAACCACACTTGCTTGGTATACTTGAGACAAAAAATTATGCTGGATCACAAACTGACCGAGCCAAACATTTAAATATGGAAGGTTTCTGTGCATGCTCCAGAGACTCTTCCTCTACCTCAGCTGGCACTGGACTCATAATTGCTAGAAATTACCCATTCACAATGTTAAAAATAATTCACAGTGACATGAACTTATTAATTGCAACCTTCAACCAAAAAAGCATAACAATAAATCTGGTTTTAGTATATATGCTTTTACAGGATAAAAAAATAGATATCATAATTGCAAACATTTATTCAAGGTTAGCTACAACTTCAAACCCAACCATCTTAATTGGAGATTTTAATTTAAAATATCAGGAATTTACCCAATGTTGGCTTCCCAGAATAAACATACCACTAATGAGTGGCCAAGGTTTTTTGCCAGATGATGCCATCTCTTTCCACAATAATCACTTCTCTTCACTTATTGATCTGTGTTTTTATTCTCCAATGCTTCACCACCTTATTGAAATAAAACTAACTCCCTCAACTTTTTCTGATCACTCAGCTCAATAGTCACAATTGATTGTGCCCAAATTCAAATATCACCCTTTCCACTTACAAGAACAATAATAGTTTTACTACCAGAAACAACCCCTGAATTTCTGTTCTCTGAGATTTACATAATGCTAAACAAAATCAAAGATATGACTTTGAACCCAGTCCAGAAATATCTAGCATTTATGGGAATGTTGTCTTTTAACATCAACCATATAACAAAAAAACAACCTCCACCATCAAGACTTTTGTCTCTGGCAGATCAGTTACACCAGAAAATAATTATGATTAGCCCATCACACTGCACCCATCAGTATATATTCAAGCTTACACATGCATACAATAAAGCATGTGATGAACTCAAAAGCTATCTGAAGATAAAGAAAAGCAAGGTATGCCTAACCAGGCCACACACATGGACAAGAGATTATATAAGATGGGCACTGGGGAACCAACCAGATGTAAAAGTGCCAATGGCACTATATACAAATAGTGTAACATATGCAGGACACAATATGATTATGCCAATTTTTGAATATTTTAAAAAAAAATTACAAGAAAAACAACCATATAAAATACCACATAATCTGTTTGGCCCACCAGAGACAAAAACCCCATTCACAAAAGATCTCTTCACAACAAAACTAAATACTATTCGAAACACTTGCCATCCAGGTAGTCCTGGAGTCCCATGGTTTGTATTAAAGCATCTAAGTAAATTCACAATAGAATATTTGTGTCAGTTAGCAAACCATCTAGCGCAGCAAATTCAACCCATGGAGGGTTTCTATCCAATAGCCATAGTACCCTATAATAAAAAGAAAGCAATTATTCCACCTATTACAGACTTCAGACCAATATCTATGGGACCTTTGCTGATCAAAATTATGGAGAAAATTATTAAAGATGAAATTGAACTATATATAATGCCACTTATCTCCGAAGCACAATATGCAAAGAAATCTCTTCAACAACAGAAGCAGCCTTTTTCTTCAAAGCAATTCTAGCCACAGTAAAACAGTGGAAAAAATACGGACCCATTGTCTTGCAGCTTGACATAGAAGCTGCATTTGACTCAGTCAATATATACACACTTCTAAAAATGCTAAAATACACAGAAATTCCTAGAACACATCTATATATAATTGCTAACCTGCTTCTAAACAGAGAGATCCATATAACTTTAAATGGAAGAAACTCACCATCTTTCACACCCACCAAATCTATATCCCAAGGATCCCCTCTTAGTCCACTATTGTTTATATTTTACATCAATCCTCTTATTAAAAGCATACAAAATGCATTTACTGGGATTGATATACCAAACACAACACAGCGACCTACATGCATCACTTATATGGATGATGTTACCATATTCCTAACATCAAAAAAAAAAAAACAAATACCGCAACTCCAAAAGATATTACAAGAATATTCACAAAAATATAAATTAACATTTAATCCAGCAAAAAACACAGCCTGGTCACTATACACTGGTAAGCCATGGACATCAATTTACAAATCAAAACCAAACTCTTTCCTTGGGTTCCCATTTCATATGGGAATTACAGGAATGAGATGCCATATCCAAAATAAATTTAAAGGTGAAGCCACAAAATTATAAACTCCTTGTCCAAGGCATATCTTTCACTATATTCCAAAGTACAGTTAATTAACTAGCTTATCACAGCCAAAATAACTTACTATGTACCAGTTATTTCATTCTCAAAGGGGTTCATTTCAAAAATTAAAACCATATATAATAAACTACTTTGGGCCAGAAAAACAGTAGCAATTTCCACAAAAAAACTTAGACAACCCCTAATAAAAATGGACTTGGCTTGCACAACATCAATATTTTTCATCTACAAAAGTTAAGGAACTCAATAATCACAATACTTGCCAAATACCCAAAAATTAACCACTTGCTAGAAGTTACTCCAACAGATAGACACCTCCAAAAGGTTCTTTTTTCACCAACATTATATACCAATGCAAAACCACAGACAAGATTCCAGAACAGTATTTGCATAAGTATTCATACTGGGATATTTATGGTTTAATAAACAGACAAACAGATACTAATGTTATATAACCTATGCTAGGAATTAACAACAAGAGACTACTCAAGGAATATAAAAAATGGGCTCTAGAGCCCAAATACTTTGATTTTATCATGAAAATCAATCCCATTGCCTTGCCAACAACCCACTTTCTTTATCATAAAAGAATGTATATATCTATTGACCCCTTCTGTGGATTCTGCCATCAAGCAGAAGAGATACTGGACCACATTATTTATCAATGTGTAGCACTTAACCAAACATGACAGATGATATGTAACACCTACAGAAAACCAGGTACAATCATTAATCACATAATAGCTGCTTTTCAGGGAAGATCAATACCTACCATTAGGGCAGCCACATTTGTTCTATATGCGATGTACTTTCTTAATTGGCAATAACACCAGATGACACCCTGCTACATTTAGCAACAAACTGCTACACATTCGAAATAGAGATAAAATAATAACCAACCCCCACTTATATGCAGCAACATGGTCATTGTTAAAACAACCATCAATGCTGTGAATGCTGCAAAGAAAACTATCATACAACTAACATTCAAAGTGACATGCGGACAAAACTAAATAAGCTCCTCAAACTTTAGAACTCTGATTATTTTTGCTTTTTTATTTTTTATATTGTTGTAACCACTAAATTCATTTATATGTATTTACCCTAATATTATTCATTGTATGTTAAATTTCAAATTTTCTAGATGTAAACTTATGTAAACCATTGAGATCAATAAAGCCTTTATTGAAATGTAATAATAATAATAATAATAATAATCATAATAATAATAATAATAATAATAATAATAATAATAATAATGATGATGATGATGATGATGATGATAATAATAATAATAATAATAATAATAATAGTAGTAGTAGTAGTAGTAATAATAATAATAATAATAATAATAATAATAATAATAGTAGTAGTAGTAGTAGTAGTAGTAGTAGTAGTAGTCTAAAGAATGAACTTTCGAAAAAATATGATAATAAATGGAAATAGTTATTATATAATAAAGCAAAGTCGAATGAAGAAAAGGATAATGTTAATAAAGTAAATAATTGCAAAGAAGAAATAGATTATAATTTTATGAATTTGTCAAATACTAATTATAATATTGAACAATCAAGAATTTTAAATAAAGGTGTTAAATATATTCCCTTTGTAAATAAAGATGTTTAACAGAAAACTATAGTATGTGTGGAGGCAGCAAATATAAATAATAACTTAAAGATTGATTTACAATCAAAAATTAATAACGTTATAAATAAAAGTGTGAAATATAATAGAAAAGAATGGAAGGAGAAGTGTATTATAAAACAAATTATTGATAAAACAAGAACTGAAAAATTAATAATTACAATTGAGTATAAAGGTTCAAGATTTGTGATTTTAAATGAATCAGACTATGAAAGGAAAATATATAAAGATATGGATAAACAAGGATATAAAAAATTAAACAAGGATCCTAGTAAAGGAATAAAAACAAGATATAAAGTGTTATTAAACTATATGAAAATGAAAAATTAATTAGTGAAAAGGAATATAAGAATTTATATCCATCATGATTTGAACATCCATGTATGTTTGGAAAAGTAAAGACTCATAAAGAAAGTATGCCAGTAAGGGAAATTTTGGACTTTAGTAATTATATACTTAAAGATTTATGTAAAATAGTATATAAGAAAATTGTAGAAACAATAGGATTTGGAAAATATTATATTAAGAATTCTGAAGAAATTGTTAACAGGTTAAATAATATCAAATTGAATAGAAATGGAATGATAGCATCATTTGATATTGAAAAGATGTATCAAAGTGTGCCTAGAAAGGATAGTATTGATATTGTTATAGAAAAATTAAAAATAAGTAATGTTTTATTGGAAGAATGGGTGAATACTATTTATGAAGCATTATTATTAATAGATGAGGCATTATATTTTAAATATAAGGAAGAGTTTTGGAATATAGGCAAAGGATGGGTAATGGGATGTTCAGTTAGTGGTATTTTATCATCAATGTTGGTAGATAGTATTGAAGAGAGTATAATTGATAGAGTTATAAGTAATAATGAAATTAAAGAATATTGTAGATATGTAGATGATATTGTTATTGTAGGAAATAGTAGAAGTATTAGTAAAAATTTTAATGAATTGAATGAAAATAAGTATAATATTAGATTTACAATGGAGAAAAAAGAAAATGGATTAAAGTATTTAGATATTTTTTTAAGAAGAGGGATAATGAATGAGATAGTTGTTGAACATTATATTAAAGATGAAAAGACCAGAGGGTTGATTGATCCAACTTGTTATCAGCCATGGTGCCAGAAATGGGAGTTTTAAAGGGATTTAAAGTAAAGAATGATAGATTAACATTATATAAAACAAAGGCATATAAACAGAAATTAAAGATGAAAAATAATTATGTAAAAATAGGTTACAAAGAAAAGGAAGTCAGATGAATTTTTGATGGTAAGGTAGATAAAGTAAATGAGGATAACAGGAATAGGTATAGAGATAGTAAATGTATGTCTATTCCATATTCAGAAAAAGTATATAAAAGATTAATGAAAGATAAATTGCCAAGTAATGTAAAAATAGCTTGGAACAATAATAAGTCCTTGGGTAAATGGTTACATAATGCAAAAGAGTTAAATGATGTTAGTAGTATGATGGGGCTGGTATATAAAATTAGCTGTGGGAAATTCAATAAAATATATATAGGACAGACAAAGAGAATGGCAGGTGAGAGAGGTAAGGAACATGACCGAGCAATTAATAGAAAAGATATGAGATCAGGGCCATATTTGCATTATTTGGATACAGGGCATAAAATAAAGTGTGAGGAAAATATAAGTGTTATTAAGTATGTGAAGAATTACCATAAGAGAATATATTATGAAACATTATATATTCAAAAAAACTTAGACAAATGTGTAAATATAATAAAAGGTCCAGCTAAATTAGGTGGGAAATGGGCTTTATTAAACAATTGGAAAGTGTAGGAAATGGTTGTACATATGTAAATACCAAATTATTTATTTATTTTTATTTTTTATTTTTAAAAGATGCAAAATATTCAGTTAATTATTATTATATATATTTTTTTTTTTTGGGGGGGGGGATATTGTTAAAATTTTTAGATGTATAATATGTTAAATTTATTTATTTATAATATATGGACATGTTTTAAAAAAAAAGAAATATAATGTAAATAATGTCCAGTAGATGGAGTGAATATTATTATTTGTTTATGTGAATTGTATAATATAATATCTTGAGAAGATCTCAATAGAGATGAAAGCCGGTTTGATAAATATTTAAATATAATTATTAATAGTTGTTTATTTTAATCTTGTTTGATTGATTATTTATTTATTTCTGTTTGTGACAACATTATGGACAAATAAATCATATTGGACATTTGACCATCATAGTGATTGAGTAACTTACTTTGTCTTTAGGATTTTATATATATATATTATACTGCTAATGAAAGCGCTCCACGTAAGATTATGTTTACAATAAGTTTTTACAATGATTCTTTAGTCAGTTTGTCATGTATCCAGAGTTAGTGTGTTTTTTTGACAATGCAGTATTAACAGCTATCAGAAGCATATGGCAGAAATCAGCAATCTGCCCAATAAAAGTGATGCCTGTCTAATAACTTGAAACTGTCAGAGATATCTAGCTGTCTTGAATAATATTGTCATGAAAGAGCATTCATGGGAATCTCCACAAAAACCTCAAAGCCCAATAAAAGTGATGCCTGCCTAATAACTTGAAACTGTCAGAGATATCTAGCTGTCTTGAATAATATTGTCATGAAAGAGCATTCATGGGAATCTCCACAAAAACCTCAAATCCAATCGGTTGGAAAAACTCACATGAAGCAGCAAATAGGAAGAATTCAATATCCAAAATCCTATATGTAATAAAAACATTTTCTTATTCCATTTCTGATATTAAAGTAGCCATTGCAATAATTTGAAGCCTCCAGAGTCAGTAATGCAAATGAATCCTATAGCATGCATAAAATAAACTATCGATGTGCATGTTTTAAATGTCATGTATTTATTTAATGCTTTGTGATATCTTATTTTTTATTGTATGAAGTATAGTGTGTGTGTGGTCATTATACAAAATACCAATGTTAGCTTAGTTAAGAGTTTATAATAATAGTTTCTAAATTATAATAGTAAATATTTAGTTAAAATAAATTATCTTTAAAACTTAATATTTTGTCAGTCAATTCTTTTACCACTAAGTAAAGCAGTAATGCATTATACTATTCTTTTGATTAAGCTAGTTGGGATTTTTTAGGTGCTGAATTAGTTGGCCATCATTCAGGGCATGTCGGTTTTTGTAGCTAACTGGTGCCTGAGATTTTACTTTGAAACAAAAAAGTATCTTGAATGATAGGTGTTGAACTTTGCCGCTGAGAAGATCTGTGCCCTTAAAATGTATTCTGAGTTATGTACCTTATATATAGCTCTGGCTTGGTCACAGGTGCCTTTGGTTATTATTCTTCTCTGCCTAAGGGACTATGGTGGTGCAAAAATTAAATTGCATTGCTGTAGATTGAATGTATAAATTTATAATTGTATCATATTTTTTGTATAAAAGTAAGTCTTATAATTTGATTTTCACAAGTTTAGATTATATTTAGAGTTCAAATTCATGCTAGATTTTGTCATTCTATTTCGATCTATGAACCCCAACCAGTTCATTTAGTATCCAATGTGGGGCCAGAACCAACATATGACTAGTTAGTCATATGTCAAATAAAATTATAGAAAATAAATATTCAAAGAAATGCTAAATTGTGTAGTTGTATTTAAGGAAGTGGTACAATTAAAAGAAAGAATTGCTGAACACATTTTTTTTTCTTTAAATGAAAAGAGAGAACTAAAGACAGTTGGATATTTTTGGCAGAGGTAAGGCATTAAGAACAGGTAGAGAGAAAAGAAACAAAGAGGGTGTAGTCAGTCAAATGTTCTATTTTAAAAAGTAAATAAATAAATTGTTAGTATTTGAATTTATTTTTAACAAAAGCATTAATCAAAAAAATCATTGAAAAAACAACTTTGAAATAGAACTTGTGTTTTGAAAATGGCGGAAAAAGGAAAAGGACAGATATCTAAGACATAGATGTTGATGAAAATGATGATGCATATGATGAAAGAAATACAGAAATTCAAGAGAAGTCAGCAAAAGTTCAAAGTAGAAATGAGTAGAGAAATAATAGAAATAGGATGTGAGATAACAGGAAAGGTAGAGAAAAACCAAGAAATCATAGAGTTAGATTTTGTTAAAGAAAGTCAGGAAGTTGAAAAGGAAGTGGATGCGGTATGAGATGTAAGTGAAAGGAAGGATGAATTAGAAAATGTACATTGAGAGATATAAGAAAGATATAAGCTAAAGATAGAAGATAGTGTAGAAGATCTTTTACAAGAAACTAAAAATGAAAAGATTAAAATAAATGTTCATTTTAAACATGGATTTAAAACAAATAGAAGGGCAAAAATATTCACACTTTAAAGAACTATGGAGTTTTGATAATTATGATGGTTTTCTGATTTACAAAGTTGAAAATAGAACAGAACAGGAAAGAGACAAGGCAACAAATTATAAGTGAGGGATAGATGAAAGGGGAAAGTTAATTTATATTATAGAGTTAGTATAAAGAAAGAAAGAATCATCTGACTAAGTTTAGGAGTTAGTTAATGGACGGAATGTTAAAAAAAAAAAGAAACAAAGAACTGGAAATGAATAATGAATTTAATGAAAAAAAATGTTTGAGTAAGCATTAAATCTGAATAGAAAAATTGCTCTATTTAAAACTAAAAAAAAAAAAAATCAACCATGAAATGTTTTCTAAAATAATAATAATAATTGAGGCTTCCCAGAATAATGAATTTATTTGCACGTGCATATTAAGAAGAAAAGTCTGTAAATAAATAAATCCAATTAATAGTTTAAAGTAATGTTTGTATGATTAAGTAAATGAATAAAATAACAGAAATACATATACTAAATTCAAATTAAATAAATAAATAAAAATATCTGTAGAAAATAATAAGTTTTCTTAATACACACATGTTAATAAAAGCAAGTTAAATAAATGGTTTAAAAATAATATTGTAAGATTAATAAATAATATAAATGAAATGCAAATCTAAGTTTAAGTTATGAGTGTATAAGAGATTGTAAGTAATTGAAAAGAGGGTAGCATAGAATTGAGTTTTAGAAAAAATTAAAACTGTTGGTGAGATGAAGTTAGTACCCATAACAGACTGCCAGGAATCACTTCTCAGGAAAGAGTCCCCATTCCCTTTAAAAATGTGTACTGGGAACAACCAGAATAAGCCACAAATCACTTTTTTGGAGGGGAGTCCACATATTTATATTATTCCCAAAGCTTAAGTCGAATTGGACAATAGGTGAATCCTGCCATTTGCACTGATCTTTTCTTTTCACAAAGTTTGTTGGAAACAAAGCAAATAAAGCTTTGTGTCAAATATGAGTAAGTCAGTATAAGCCAGAAACTCTGCATCAACATCATTTAACATCCCTGTATCATGAAAAATATTGTTGTCTTTGTGGTCATTATCTAGTACAAGATCATTGTAAGCAATGTCATCAGAATTAGAGGGAAGAAAAGCATAATCAAAGAAGATTGCCCTTGGCATGTGTAGTCCAGATATAAAGAAAGTAAACTTAGTGAAATAAAAATTCATGTAAATAGTGCAGATTTAACAAAGAAGTTATTAGAGATAAAATGGTCAAAATGACACATTTTACTCTTGTCGGGGGAACAGTGTAATGTACCACTAATGAAAGCACTGTATGTAAGATTGTGATTACAATCAGTTTTTATAATGAGTCTTCAGTCAGTTTGTCATGTATCCAAAGTTAGTGTTTTTTTATGACAATGCAGTGTTAACAGCTGTCAGAAGGATATGGCCAGACTCCAGCCTTAGTCCAATGGAACGTCAGCAATCTTCCCAATAAAAGTGATGCCTGCCTAATAACTTGAAAACATCCAAGATATCTAGCTGTCTTTAATAATAGTATCATGAAATAGCAATCATAGGAACCTCCACAAAAACCTCAAATCCAACCGGTTGGAAAAACTCATGTGAACAGCAAACAGCAAGGATTCAATGTCCAAAATCCTAGAGGTAATAAAAACATTTTCTTATTCCATTTCTGATATTAAAGTAACCATTACAATAATTTGAAGTGTATTTAATGTCTTTTGTATCATGAAAAATTAAAAATTCTTACATTATTTATTGGCATCTCTATTATTAAATAGTTTAATTTATGAAGGTAGTATGATCCAGATATATTAGTTTACCTGATCTTATAATAATTTTTATAGTGTCTTCTCCTAGTAATTGATTTTTACATAAAGTAGTTTTAAATTTACTTTATTACATTTACTATATACATTGGAGATTATTTACAAGTCTTAGAAAAACAAAAGAAATTTTAAGTAGAAAAGCAATAAGATAGAAGCTCACATAATTGGGCAATAATTAATATATATATATATATATATATTGAAGCAGTCAGATCTGAGTTCGATCCTAGCTTCATGACATCTAGCCATAAGCCCACTTCAAACCCTAGTACTAACCTTAAATTTCCAATGCAATGGGGCTTTATATGTTCAATCCACACTAATTTCCATAAAGAATAACTTATTTCATAAATGCATATTAAAATTAATTAGTTTCAGATTTAAATTGATCAATTCTATTAATATATTCATGATAGAATTATTCCTGAATTTATATATTATAACTGCGTGGATTGTGTGTATATATTTGTAAATATTTAAATATATATAATTGTTTGAAAGTTTCATTGCATCGGGAATGTTTGATTTTATTTTTAAATAATTTGTTAAAGTTTTATTGATTAAAAGCTACATTCTTTTGATAAGCTTTCAGATTTTCCCTTTCCAAAAACAACAGTTAAAGTTTTATTAATTAGAAAAAAAGATAAGGATTTCCTAATTAAAATCATTTTCTGATTTTAAGAATTTATTTTCTAATTAGAAAATGAATTCAAGTTAATGAGCTTGAAAGCCTTATCGAAGGAATGTATCTAAAAACAACCAGTAAATCTAAAAACATTGATAATGAAAGAAGCACTAGCCTGAAGGCATCAGGGGACAGTATATATAACTCTGAAAGGTTTGGAGAAAAAAAAGAGAAGCCATCTTTATTGTAGAGAAGTGCAGTAAACTCTGTGCATTTTAAATAGTGATTCGATCATGGTAAGGGGATAAACTTCAGAAATCTGGCTATCGGTTCCTGAAGTCCCCTGAAAATCTTCAATGGAGCTGCTGAATCTTTTCCAGACAAATCATGCTGCCAAAATCAAATAAAATGCTGTTCCAGTAATCAACTAAATGCATGCCTACATTTTTACCAACTCAGACATGTAACCTAAGGATCCATCCCGGAAGAAATGGGTAATATATTTCCATAATGAACCTTAAAATTTCTGGCCAGTTCTGAACTTTACACTCTATTTAAGAGCTATTTTCATTCTATACATGTCATAATCTCTGTGTAATAATCTCTGTGTAAACTTACTTTTATTTATGCTATTATATCTTAATTCTCTCAACTTCTAGTCTTTAACTTTCCTTTTTTACATGGCAGTTCATTTATTTTATTATGTATATTTATTGAGTAAATTTATTAATGTTGTTATTTTTAATGATATGCCAATAATCCTTCGACTCGATGATCTCCTTCATTTTCTTTGCCTTATACAAGTAATATAAACTTAATTCTGATATCTAATCCTCACCCATTAGAACTAGATTTATACAGTTCTATCAATCATCGAGTCGAAAGAAATTATTAAATGTGTGTTATTTTTATAATTGGCTAATAATAAATTATTAGCCCCATTTCTAATCTATGCCCCAGTTATTTTCTTGTGTTTACCAATATGTATTTATTCATATATATATAATGTTAAAATATTCTTGCAAAGGGGCCACTAAAGGGATCAAATATATTCTAATTCGAATTTCAATTACTTGTTATTTAGATTCAGGAAGGGCACGATGATTGGCGCATAATTAATATGATTTACAAATACTTTAAATAATTTTAGTTAAAAGCTCATTTGACTTTGATTAAATTGATCAAGTCATCACATAGACCATTCTATAATTGGGTTTTATTTTTCAAATGATGACTATCATGTCATCATCTTATAACGTTGCTGACATAGGGCAATCTTCCGCTCCGTCAGGCTGGTCAGTGATAATATTTCTCTTATTTTATCGAGGAAGAAAGCACTTCCTCTCCTGTTCATAATAGTCAAAGGGCATAAGACTTGTCAGATGCAAGCCACCATAGGACGTCGATCATCGATTAGCTATTATCTTTCAATTTCATTTTATAGCTCATAATTCGTCAGCACCGTTACCTCTCTGTTCCAGTAAAGCCCGCTCTGATTCTCGTAATTCCTGATGAAGTGATGTCAATTAAAGTCAAACAAATTATCCGTTATTTCAAAGTAAATAATTTTTCCAATAAAGATTAAAGTTATGCCCTAAAATATGTATTTTGCTCTTCATGAATGAATTTGCGAATGTGAAAATACATCTCACATTCTGTCATAATAAAATTAGAGTAATAATTTCCTTTACTAATGAATACCTTTATCTGCCTTTATTTTCTTGTTGGGGGCATAAACATATAATTCCAATATTGTGTAATACTTGTTGGCATATGATAAGGACCGCCACTCTGATTATAATTATAAACTATGTTAAAGGCTAGAGGTGATTGATATAATCATTATTTTATTCAAACCAAAACAAATTATTATTATTAAATATTTTCTAAACTTACTTGGTTTCTTCATTCTTAATTCTTTTATAATTATTTTAATGTTAATGCTCGCTGTCTGTGTTGGCAACCCAAACATATATATATGATTCGATTTAAAATCATTTTAGTCAGTTTATTATCAGATATTAATGACAGTTCAGGGGTCCCTGATCCTCACCAAACATTGAGCTAGTTTCTTGGTGCATAGAATTGTGCTGTCGATTTCTACTAATCTGAGCTAGTGAGTTGGGTTTGAATTCAGTTTTGGTTTAGCTGAGTTTGGATTCGACTTGTGTTCTTTGGTAGGTTTTTCGACTGGTACAATATATATATATATATATATTGTAACAGTATCTGGGTTCGAATACAAGAGATAATACAACCTAGCATGTTAATTGCAAGTGTTGATATGGATTAATTGTGTATATGTGAAAAGATGTATAAATAGTCATTCAAACCCTGTTACAAAAAGTGTGAAAGTAATACGTAATCTGTTAAAGGATGGACTGTATGCTTATATAAATATAGTTGTATGTGTGTTATTATAAAGTTTGTATATGTATTAACGGTTATATGTGGGATTGATGAGAGGCACTTATATGTGGAGTTGAATAAATTTGTTATTAGTTATACATATATATTTTGTTGTTCGTTAATGTCTAAGTTCTACATTTTAATAATATTAGCGGTAACACATGTTTCTTGATAAATCCATTGGGCATATAAAGCTACAGAAATAGAATGAATTAGTTGCTGCAGGCAGTTTGAGTTAATGACTCTGTCAGCCAGAAGTATGAGAACTGGTCGAGTTGGTACTCTGAAACAATAGAAGATCCAGTCTGTGGTGTACGAATAGACAAGAGAAAATGCAAGGTTAAAGAGTGTAAAAGAAAATAACTATTTTTTCTCTCTTAAAAATATAGTGGTGATTAGAAAAGAAATAGATGTGGCACAGATTTTGGATTTGATTAACGTGTAATTAATTAAGAAGTTTTATTAATATTCACATCAAAATGATGGGGTAATTAAATAGTGTGGGTTTCATTAGACCATCCCAGTGGATTGTTATTGTAGAACTCACCTAAATCAGTTTATGAAATTCGCTGTTTAATTTTATCAAGTGGAATGGCAATGAAGTACATGCAGCTCGGACCTCTTAAGCGAGCAAAATCATCTACTCCATCTCTATGATAAGCTACTTGTGTATCACATTGCAGACTGTTTACCATCCTTAGGATCAACAAATATCAATAAGTTCAGTATTTCTTTCAGATTATAAATGTGCAGACTGTTAACTTTGACCACATGGACATTCAATCGTAATTAAGGTAAATTGACCTTTGCTCTATATATATGTTCAATGAATGTGTAGTAATGATGGAACTTGTGTTACCTCTATATTAAATACAGTAATAAATCTTATTTAAATTAAATAAAAAAATCATTAAATAAACAACTCTGATGTGTAATTGCACTCTTTCGTTGCTATATATATGAATCATATATGTGTGTATCAGAATAAATGGGTTGTGCGCATGAATATTAAAATATGTATAGGTGTGTATAAAGCTTAGGATTAAATGATAACTAGTGTAGTAACTTATAACTTAGTTTTGTTATAACTTCTGGGCTGGGTAATATAATTTATAAACAAGTAAATTATCATATGGTATACGTAGATATATAAGACATAATCGGGAATTGTCTTTGCTTTGTTCTCTAGTTAGACCATGTTCCCCAGACCTTGAGACAGAGCTGGTCTGGATGCGCTACCCTAGATATATATATATATATATATATATATATATATATATATATGTACAGAACCCTTATTTATGTTTTCAGTGAGTATAATTCTTATCAAAGTGTAAGATTGGCGCTTGAGATGCAATTTAAACCATGCTCACAAATATACTTACCTGAAGCTGCAGGAGAGATCATATACGTGTATGAATTATGCAATAATAATTTGGGTAGATGCTTAATATATATATATATAATGCATATTAATTATTATATTCAATACCTAAATCACTGGATTGTTGTTAATAAGATCAGATTCCATGTAGCTGCAAAAATATCAACTGGTCCATGGGTTTTATCTCTGGTCTTAATGTTATTTTTATTTTATAGAAAGAGTGATTTAGTATTGTGAGATGGAGGATTAAAGCTTAGATAACATATTACAAAATATAGTGTGAAAAGAATGAATGTAGTAATTCTTATATTGGAAAAAGGACCACTTTTTTATATTATTTATGAGGTTATTGATTGTTAGTATGTTTGGATGAGTCATATTAGCGATAAGAGTATGACATGGAAGAAAGGAGGAACAATCTTTAATACCGTGTTGCCAATACCTGAACTTTTTATAATGTATTTGTTACTACAATATATAAAAAGTTAGATATTATTATTGTTTGATTTTTTTACTTAATAAGAGTGGGACATGGAAGAAAGGAGGAACAATCTCTAATAAAGTGTTCTAATGTTTCTTCATTTCTATAACAGAGGGCACATAATGGATCTACATTTGTGAAATGACACTTATAAAAGAGAAATTAATAGAATGGGTTTTGATATTTATTTTTATTAAGAAGTCCAGATATTTGAATTCCAGGTGCCAATATATGAACATTTTTACCACATATTTGTTACTATATTATATAGCAAAGGTAGATATTATTGTTTTTTTTTTGTTACTTAAAGAAAAAAAAAACACATATAGTTTGATAATCATTTGTGCTTTTAATAAATGTGTTATATATTTGCTGAAAAGTTTCTGTCATTGCCATTTTATGATTCTGTATTTATGATAATAGTGTTAGTAATAAAATACAAATATTATTATTGGAAAGTTCATAACATATTAGGGCAGCCGGAAATGGCAGAATGGGAATGGATTCTTATGCGTTTGTATCTGATATTCTACCACTGTACTTAAATCATGTAAAAAATAACAACAACAACAATAATAATAATAATAATAATAATAATAATAATAATAATAATCATAATCATATCATCATCATCTTATTCTATAGAATTACATGTTTGTTTTCAAATTTTCTCTTAATATTTTCACAAATGTTTCATATCATTTAAAATACACAAATCCATTTTTTTTAAATAAATGTTATTTTATTGAAAAAAAAATAATTTATTAAAATTTTGTTAATTTTATATGGATTTTAATTTACTCTTCATGATTTTTTATTCCAAACATATTTCAGTCCACATGTAACTGTAAAAAGAACTCCAAACATTTATCGAATCTTTATTATAGAGAATTTTCACCAGTATTTGATCTTGGAGGCGGTAATATAACTTTTTTACTTCGACGAGTTCTCATAGTAGCAATCAATTTTTTATTAATATATTCAATTATTTCAGACAAGGTTAGTACACTAACTCCTAAAAATAAACCCAGCTGACCTCCAATATCACCTAAAAAGAAAAACAAAAACAAATAAAATGATTAGTTTAAACATATATATATTGAAATAATAAATTTAATGGTTTACAAACTATTACAAACAATCCTTAAATCTGCAGAAGTACTTTTGGTTAATTTCTTAAATCTGCTTCAACTACCATTAAATTCAAAAACAAAAGCGGAAGCAAACGTCATCAATTCAAATTCCACGAATCTCGTATTTTATTGTTAGCAGCAAACATTTAAGGATTGTTTGTAATAGTTTGTAAACCGTTAAATTTATTATTTCAAATATAATTACAATTTTGATTTTAATTAACGGACATTTTATTTATTTTACATATATATATATTACTATGGTCTTTCTTTTTCACTGTGGATAACTGAGTATTAAATATCTTGAAAAATCATGTGATTATTATTATCCAAATGACAAAGTTCCTAGTTGGAAATCACCATTGATCTCAAATCTAGCGTTTTACCATTATCTTAAAATACATGGGGAAATGGAATGTTTAGAAAGTCCTGATTTATCTCATAAGTCCAACACTACATTATTGCACTTAACCATACAGAGCAATCTATACGGTCCTTGCTTAAGAGATCATCGACACTTGAACCTCTACAAGTCAGATTGGATTTTGATTCATAAACATTTATCTTTTACATAATTCATATTACCATTTTATAGATTACACAGGGCCTATATAGTATTTCACAGGTGCAGTCCAATGTTTTTGAGAATGCTATTTTTTAATTTCTAGATTAAAATTCAAATAACACTTCTGGTCATGAATATTACTTGACTTAGCGATTAATTACCATTCATTTATTTTAAATATGTATATTATATCACTGCAACTGGACCATTTTCAAGATTCACTTTAACTTTAATGCTATATTCTTTGTAAAATATATAATATTAATTTTACATAAAAGTAATAATATACAGCTTAAATAAATAATTGGAAGATTTTAAAATGTTTTTAAAAAATGTTATTTATATGGGGTTGATTTTGTACAATATATAAACGCATATTAATGTAAAAAAGGTTGAAACCTTCTCCCATGAGCATTTAGAATGCTTATATAATAACCAATAAGATGTAATGATGACTGTATAAGTAGCTCTCAAGTCGCAACACAAGACAGAGATTTTATAAGAAAAAGGTGGAACCACCTTCTTCTTTACTTAAATATATATATATATATATAAGCCAGTAATTGCAAATTATATGTTGGTATTTATTTAATAATATATTTATTATAATTTAAATCGTTATATTTTAATGCTGAGTATTAAAAGTGGCTATAGAATAATTTGTCATGTGATAATCACATCTTGAAATGATTTCTATAAGAAATCCCTTAATTTGAGGATGCAAAATAAGTTTATTTAATTTTAACTTTATATTATCAATCTAAATTAATACATTATACAGGCTTAAACCTGCATTTATATATGTAATATATGCAGGATTCGAACTCAGACTTTCACATGACCCACTGCTCTCACTGCCATCTCATATTGCTGACTTGCCTAATGACACACAAGTTGTAAAGATAAATAATCACCAATATATGTATTTCATGCTAAATTAGCAATCATCAGTTAGTCTAGATTACTATCCTCACACATATATATAATCAGTGCTCAACTTTATATTAAGATAGCCAATCTTCATAATTTAATGGACAGGCTTCAAACTATTCCAACTCACAACTCTTCAGCCTTGCATCTCATTGAAAATCTAATGATGGAACATTCAAACCCCTTGTTAGTGCCAAGGTTGTCATCCTACCCATGTTGCCATATTTGAGATGGCACTGAGAACAGTGGGTCATGTGAAAGTCTGAGTTCGAATCCCACATATATTACATATATAAATGTAGGTTAAGCCTGCACAATGTATTAATTTATATAAATAGTGTGTAAAAGGTCTGTCTATCCCTCACATATGTATGTATAAATTGATTATTCTCCTGTACATAAGGGGTCAGAATGACTAATATGTCAACATGGGTAGGATGACAACCTTGGCACTAACAAGGGCTTTGAATGTTTCATCATCAGATTTTAATGAAATGGAAGCTGAAGAGTTCTGAGTTGGAATAGTTTGAAGCATGTCCATTAAAGTTTGAAGATTGGCTATCTTAATATAAAGCTGAGCACTAATTATATATATCTGTGTGACGATAGTAATCTAGACCAACTGATGATTTCTGGTTTAGCATGATATGTATATTGGTCATTATTTATCTTTTCAACATGTGTGTGATCAGGTGAGTCAGCAATATGAGATGGCACTGAGAGCAGTGGGTCATGTAAAAGTCTGAGTTCGAATTGTCAATCTAAGTAAAACTTATCAATACTATTATTAACAAAGTTTACCTCAATAAATATTGTGTGTTGGGGGATGTATATATTAAATATAAAATTAAATAAATTCATTTATTTCTTTTTAAACAATATATGGTTTAAAAGTCAACCGTTGGTGGTCGAGTGGTCAGCTCAGCATCCTTACAAGCAGTTGTCCCAAGTTCACGGGTTCGCTTCCCGGCAGATACTTTGACACATGAAAAAAAAAAGTTATTTAAACACAATTTATAAAATTTCTTTAAACAAATATTAAAGTGAAAGCTGAAACCTTTTCATATGCAAGAGCTACCTATCTATATAGTTATCATTACATCTTATTGGATGTTGTATGAGAATTCTAAATGTGCATACGAGAACGTTTCAGCCTTTCACTTTAATTGTGAACTGCTTGTGCTTAATAAATAATATTTAAACAAATATTAAAAAATTTGAAGAGCTGTTATAAATTTCAGTCATTGAGAATTTTTTTTAAAAAAGGTATATTTATAAAAATAGACATATCACATTTACAAATAATTAAATTTCAAACAATAGAAATTATTTTTGTTAGTCATTCATTAGACTAGAGATTATCCACTTAATGAATAATATTTTTGTTATGTAATTTTCATTATACCAATCTCACATTAAAATAGAGACTGATTTCTTCACAAATTACAAGTGAATAAAAAACAGTCCCTACCTTATGTAAGAGTGGTGTAGTGAAAATACTACTACATAAATATTGTTCAATAAATTAAAATTCAATTCATTAAAAGTATAAAAAACATTACATTAGTTTAAAATCAAAAATAATTTTACAATGTTTAATTTAATTCAATCTTTAGAAATACAAAAACTACAAGGATAGTTGAAAGCGCTCCCAAGTGACGTTCACATTTTTTATTCTTTTTAACAAATTTTAATTACTGTATTTTCTAATATTTATTTATAAGTTTAGTTATATTATTTTGAAAAAATACAGACATCGATTTGTACTATTATATATATATATATAAATGCAACAGTTTCATAACAATGAGTATGGTAAAATAGATGTGTCATAAATTGGTAATGCGAATTAAGACACTTTTTAATGTAATTTTATATAGTCAACTTGAATTCTATTCAAATAGAAAAAAAGGCAAACTTAAATATCAGTAGAGTAAATATGCTTCTGATATTATAATTAAAATATTAAAAACTGGCTGTAAAATGTAATTATAAATAAATATGAAATAAGTCAGTGATTATTATGACAAAATTATCAGTTGATTCCAGACTTGATAAGGAAGACATAAAAGCAATACACAATTTCAAAATCATGGATGCTAATAAATAAAACAAAAATATATATATTAATACATTGTACAGGCTTAAACCTGCATTTATATGTGTAATATATGCGGGGTTCGAACTCAGACTTTCACACAATCCACCACTCTCAGTTCCATCTCATATTGCTGAGCCACCTGATCAGACACATGTTGAAAAGATAAATAATTACCAATATACGTATTTCATGCTAAACCAGCATTCATCAGTTGGTCTAGATTACTATCCTCACACATATATATAATCAGTACTCAGCCTTATATTAAGATAGGCAATCTTTATACTTTAATAGACCGGCTTCAAACTATTCCAACTCATAACTTTTTAGCCTTCCATTTCATTGAAAATCTGATGACGGAACGTTCAAAGCCTTTGTTAGTGCCAAAGTTGTCATCATACCCATGTTGACATATTAGTCATTCTGACCCCTCATGTACAGGAGAATAATCCATTTAAACATACATATGGATGACAACCTTGGCACTAACAAGGGCTTTGAGTGTTCGTTCCATCATCAGATTTTCAATGAAATGGAAGGCTAAAGTGTTGTGAGTTGGAATAGTTTGAAGCCTGTCCATTAAAGTATAAAGATTGGCTATTTTAATATAAAGCTGAGTACTGATTATATATATGTATGTGTGTGTGTGTGTGAGGATAGTAATATAGACCAACTGATGATTGCTGGTTTAGCATGAAATATATTGGTGATTATTTATCTTTTCAACATGCGTGTGATCAGGTGGGTCAGCAATATGAGATGGAACGGAGAGTGGTGGGTCGTGTGAAAGTCTGAGTTCGAACCCGCATATATTAAAAAATATATAGTAATCAAAGGATTTGTCACAATCTATCGCTTAGGCCTGAAATGTAATTACTTTTTAAAAACAAAGTATATTTATTTGTTTTTAAATTTTGTGAATAAGATATTTAATAATTAAAGTCATTATTCAAAAAAAAAAAAAAAAAAGGAAATTATTTAAATATATATATATATCTTGCATTGCGAAGTTTAATGAATGATAAAGTGCAGGACACTGGCGATCGATATCCGTATATCATGCGTTTAGTTTTACCATGTTCGGAAAGGTTCTTATCCCTGAGCAATAAATCATTTTCTATTTGATTATTTATTTTACAGATAAAAATTACAATAAAATCATGAAAAATAAATAAATATAGGTCATAATTTTAAACATCGACCATGTTCATTCTTGCATGACCTTTATCTGATCCTCGATAAATCTGTAAGATTAATTTTAATTAGTTATTATAGTATGCTTATGAAATGTGCTCCATTAAAGTTTTTAATAAATCCAGGAACAAAGTTAAATAACAAATAAATGCGTGGTCGATTAGATCAGAATCAAACTCTCATATGAAGCAAAAATAACCACATTATCTGCTTCTATTGGCATTTTGTGAGAACTGATTTTTAGGTGAAATACGTAAGGCTTGGACATGTTATTAATGAAAGAAGAAAAAGATCACCAATAGAAATAAATGTAAGCAACTTAATAAAAAAAAAGAATACATAATTCTACGGAAATGCTATTTATAAGCATATTACGAGTTAATTTCGACCTTTACAATATTCTAATATTAATAATAATATTAATCTTTTCAATTTTTTGCAAGCAAAATTTAATTCGAAGTAGAAATAATTATATTTCATATTTTCCTTGAAAATAAATATAAACATACACACACCCAAATACACTGGTTGCACTAAAGCTATCTTTTTATTCTATTTATTTGAACATAATTTTAAATATTCATTTTTTTAAAAAATCAGCCTTGCAATGCATAAAAAGTTAACCTGTAATAGATGTTTTTTTTTTTAGATTTTTGAAACTAAAACTATACATTCTTTCAGAAAATTAATAATATTTCAATACAACAAGTAAAGAAATGATTGTTTAAGACTAAATATTTCACAAATAGTTCTAACACTGGAAATGAAAGACTGATATTCTAGTTCTCGATTTCGCTAACAAATACTGTATCAAACCATGAAATCATAAA
The DNA here is from genome assembly GCA_028023455.1 of Epiperipatus broadwayi. Lineage (NCBI taxonomy): Eukaryota > Metazoa > Onychophora > Udeonychophora > Euonychophora > Peripatidae > Epiperipatus > Epiperipatus broadwayi. The sequence goes on from JAQFVV010007709.1 coordinate 27,991, forward strand.
AAGAGGAACAATTAGTAGAAAGAAAAAAGAATAAAGGAAAACATATGGAGAAAATGGAAGATAAAGAGAAAAGTAGTAAGAGTGCAATATAAGAGAGATAGAAAGGCAATTTAATGATACAAAAATAGTTAAGAGAAACAAATGAAAAGAAAACAGAAGATGGGAAGTGATAGAAACGTTTTGCATAAACGCTTGGAGTTAATATTTAGGTTTAGTTTCTAACTCCTATACCTTCACTGATGAGAGCAAATCAGCTTGAAATCAGTTGATCTGAGGGTGGAGCAAAATGAAAGAGACAGTGAATATTGACTCTGACGTTTATGTAAACAAATACACTTGTTTGGAGGTCTTGGTAAAGCTCCATCTATTGATCATTAATACAAGCGATAGCAGGTTTTTATGTATATAAAACTTTTGTTTTTCATAAATGTACCTTTAAAGTTTTCTTGCAATGATATAGATTGCAGAAGCTTTGATTATGTGGAGAAACTGAACTGATATCAGACCCACATAGCTATCTAGTTTAATAGGCTGAGTTTGAAGACATTTAGGTGTCTAAAAAATTCATGCTTGTAAACTGATAGAAACGTTTTGCATAAACACTTGGAATTAATATTTAGGTTTAGTTTCTAACTCCTATCCCTTCACTAATGAGAGCAAATCAGCTTGAAATCAGCTGATCTGAGGGTGGAGCAAAATGAAAGAGACAGTGAATATTGACTCTGATGTTTATGTAAACAAATACACTTGCTGGAGGTCTTGGTAAAGCTCCGTCTATTGATCATTAATACAAGCGATAGCAGGTTTTTACGTATATAAAACTTGTTTTGTTTTTCATATATATATATATAAATATTTGAAAATACAGTACTTAAAAGTTTATAAAAATATATGTATAAATGTCACTTAGAAGCACTTTCAACTAACTTGTAGCTTTGTCAACTATCACTTTTAAAATGTCAGCTTTCCCATAATTTCATGATGTAAACTTTCCCATAATTCTGTGATCTTGATGTTTGCTGCTTGCCTATTAATTAAATATTGCTTATATTTATATATTAACATTGCCTCTTTAATTTTCTTTTTATTATTATTTCTTTCAGTTTCCAATATTTTTACATTGTTATAATTAAAATTGAAACCATATATACATGATTTATTATGGTCATAAAAGACAGAAGCTGATAAAGTATCATTATTTTTACAATTTTGTTTTGTATTTTGAATCCTTTTAAATAATAATAAGTGCTCTTTTGCTCTTTTTTCCGATGTGCACTTCAATTCACCTATATATATACTGCCACACCTACATGATCATTTGTAAATGATACAATTCTTATTTATCAATAAAGTTTTATCTTTTGAATTGTTTATTAATTATTTAATGTAGGTGGTGCATAAAATGCAATATCACACATTCCTTTATAAATTTTCTTAATGAAACTTGCCTGTTGATTTGAAATATATGGTATTGATATCCACAGTTTTTTATCAGAAGAATTAACATCTTTATTAATATTTTTATATTTAGAAGTAAAATTTTTAACTGTATAATAAACTCAATGATTATTGTATCCAACATTTAACAGTTCATTATAATAAATTTCAATATTTTTAGTTTTATCTGATGCATATTTACAAAGGTTATCATTTCTAAATAAAAAGGACTTCAAGCCTGCTATTTTATGTGACATTGGTTCTTTTGATTCATATGGAATATATCCTCTTTTTGCTATTGGTTTAAGAGTAATATAGTAAGCCAGTTTATTCTTGTTTCTAGTTACCTTGAGATCTAAAAATTTAACACTCATTGAATTTTCATCTGTTTTAATCCACTTTAAGCCCTTTATATTATTTAATTCATTAAACAAATCATTAATAGCATGTGGCTTTCCACAAACAAAAACATCATCAACATATATATCGATTGTATAAAATAATATCTTTCTGATAATTTTCCTTTTTTAAAATAATTTTTTCATATGTAGATATAACAAAATTACATATTTGGGCAACTGTAGAAAGACCCATGAGCCACCCATTATTCATTTTATAAAATTCGTGCTTAAAAATTGCATAAATATTTTTATCAATAAAGTTTAATGTTTCAACAATAAATTTTATTGTTTTAACATTAACATTTTTTAACTTTAATGCATTATTATTTATTTCAATAGACGTCATTCTCTCAATTGATCTGTACATTTCATTGACATCAAAGGTACAAATTACATCATAATTATCAATAACAACATTATTAATTTTACCAATGAAATCAAATGATGAACATATTGTATACATACCAAAAACAAGAATTTCCTGTAACATTTTCTCAATTAATTTACATGTTTCATAATAAAATGCACCCCCAAAATCAATCATTAATCATAATGGTTCTTTTTCTTTATGCAATTTTATATTTGAAAATAGTCTAGGACATAATTTTTAACTCAGCCGATGAATTTCTCCAATCCGTTACTTCTTTTTACTACACTATACCAACACACTTATTTAGTTTATTTATCTTTCTGACATTTGATCTTTTCCCAACTCTTAGAATCCATTTTAAATAATTGTCCATTTACTATAAACTCTTCTCAAAATATATCTGGACCATATCCATTTCAGCCTAATTGTTTCATTGATACCAATGACACCAAATTATTTTATTTAATTTTTTTATTTTTTGTTGACTGATCTAAAGTCTCTGTATTGCTCTTCTGTTAAAATCTTTCTCTTCAGACCCAAAGGCATATTTTCTTTCTAACAAAATCTATCCATCCAATTTTAAATCTATGATTAATCTAATCCATTGTTTTCATTTATATTAAGAATCTGATCAAGATTTGTGTAATTGCTAATTTTTTCTAATTCATAATTATAATTTTTTTTCTTCTTGGAGAGAAAATCGATTCAACATTATTTTATTGGATATTAACCTTTAATCATATGTTTTTTAGCTTTTATTTTATATTTCTTGCTACATTTTCCGAAGCTCTTTTTATAAAAACACTACATCATATGAAAAATGTACATGAGTTGAAAATTCACCCTGTGTTTTTATTCATCAATTTTCCATATTAACCCAAAAATATTTTCTTGTAAAATTGCAGTAAATCGTTTGGGAGATAGGAGTCAGACAGTCATAGATATTATCACAAGTCTTTATCTTAATTATTCAAAACTTTAATCACCATGAAAATGCTTAAAGAATCATACATTTTTTCATATGTAATATATAAATACAAAGTATATAATTCTTAGACTTTATTCTTTCTATAAGTTCTTTCAATTCTTGGATGTCATTCACTATGCAGAAATCACTTTTAAGTATAGCTTGTTTTCTTTAATTGATTTGAATCCAAAGTTTGTTGTAGATATAAAAATGAATGAAGATGAATAATATCTACTTTTTTTTTATCTTTCTAATTATTAATATTGCTATTTTATTATTCCAATCCGATGGCATATCTATCACTTGGAAAGTTGATATATAATTTTGAAATTTTTTTATATGTTTTCAAGCATGCTTTTTTATAATATCAATAATAATTCCATCATTTTAGCCACATCCCCTGTTTTATAGATATATGGATTATTCCACCATTTTATTTAAAATTCTTGGAAATTCAGAAGATGTACTAATTCTAATGATCAATTTGTTTTCTTGTTTTATTATTATTATATATTTATTTGTAGAATTTATTCAAATATTTCATGATGTCTTGTCTTCTTTTAGTAATAGTTTAATCTTATCTTTTTATTGCTGAAATATGTTTTTTTTAATCCCAAGGTGTTGATTTATAATATTAAAACATGATTTATTTTTATATCTTTCCATGCCAATTCATATTTATATTTACTTATTTCATTATTAACTTTTTATGTACCAGCTAAAGAATTCCAGATATTTGATTCTGGGCTGAATATATTATTTTTTAAATATATTCATATTTCTTCCTTCTTCAAACCATGTTTTGTCTTAGTAGAAAATTTATTGGGTAATTGCTGCTTTTTCTACCAACTATATTTGTGTTACCAGTCTTTGTAGATTAGCAGCTGTCTTATTAATTATCTCAGTTAAGTTTGAACTTCTCCACCGTCTATTAATATTTTAAAACAAGTTGTACTTCTAAAGTTTAGGAGTATCAACTGTAGTTACTACTTTTTGTTTTTCTAGTTTAAGTTTATTTTATATTTCACTAATCGATGGTCTTATCCAGAGTTAAATCTAACTAAAAAAACATTACAATCTTAAACTGCATATTATCTGTTAGTAAAAATATACTCCAAATCTGTTATATAGTCATTTGAATGTTTCTATGACAATTTTTATTTAGCATTTTCTTTCAAAAAATAATTCACATTGTACTTTTTTCTTTAATTCCTACATATCTGTGTCTTTTTTTATTTCTGTCTTCATTGTAAAATTTGGCCTCAGCACTTTCCTCACTTTAATTGGATGTCAGTTTTCATATTAAAACTTTTTATAGCAAATTTAAAAGGTTGTTTGATGTCATCAAAATGTTTTGTATATCTATATTAAAATTCTCTACATTTTATTACAATAGCAATTTGTTGGTACATATACCTGAATTATTTTTATTTTGTTATCTTCATTAAATTGAATAAATAATTTTGAAATTCTGGGAGATATGTTATCAATCCTCCTAATATTTTTTTTTCCCATTATCATTTATACCAAATCCCACTCTGCTTTAATTTCAGTAATTATGGTGTGATAGCAAAGTTCATGTTCACATTTCAAATAAATTGTTTCTTCCCCTTGTTTTCTAATAATACATGGTCCAATAATATTCAATATAATATTAACAGTTTTTCTTCCAATTTTCTATAGCTGGATTGATCTGCAGTTGTAGATACCTAAGTAAAATATCATCAAACAGAATATAATTTACATATATCATTTGATTCCACAAATATTTATTATAATACAGGGGGTCTGAACACAGATGTTCAAGCTCCCTTCAGTCATCCACTTTACTTCATACAACCCATAGACATGACCACAAATGTAAAAAAGATAAATAATCTCCAATATACATATTTCATGCTAAACCAGCTTCTATCATTTGGTCCAGATCATTATCTCCCATACATATGTATAACTAGAGCTTGGTTTATATTAAGAGAACACATCTTCACACTTTAGTGGACAGATTTCAAAATACTTCAACTTCCAACTCTTTAGACACCCATATCTTTGAAAATCTAATGATGAAACACCCAAATATCTTGTTAATGTCAATATTATTGTCATGTCCATGTTGACTATGCCAATCTGACCCTTCTTGTGAAAAACCTTGTCCTTTTAAATACACAGATGGGGGTGAGCAGGATACAGCCTGAATTTGTAATATCTTAAATATTTTATATACCTGGATGTGGATTTAATTTAGGGGACCTGAATATAGATTTTCACATTCCCTTCAGCCATCTACTCTAATTATCAACAATATATGTATTTCATGCTGAACCAGAAATGATCATTTTGTCCAGATCATCATGTCCCACACATATATGTAACCAGTGCTCAATTTATATTAAGATAGTAAATCTTCACACAATAAAAGATAGTCTTCAATACATGCATTGGAGATCATTTATCTTTTTAATATACGTGTGGTCACATGTTTTGGTTGTAAGAAATAAAATAGATATCTGAAGTAAGCTTAAATGTCTGTTTTCAGATCCCCTATATTACATCCAGATTCCAGATATATAAAATATATTTGTATTTAAAATATAAATTCAGCCTGTATCCTGTCCATCCCTCTTCTGTGTATTTAAATGGACAAGGTCTTATATATGAGGAGTCAGATTGCCTTAAAGTCAACATGGGCATGACAATAATCTCGGAATTAACAAGGAATTTGAGCGTTCCATCATCATATTTTCAATGTTATAGATGGCTGAAGAGTTGGGGGGTGGAATAAATTGAAGTATGTCCATTGAAGTGTGAAGATTTGCAATCTTAATATAAACCGAGCACTGATTATAGATAGATAGATAGATAGATAGATAGATAGATAGATAGATAGATAGATAGATAGATAGATAGATAGATAGATAGATAGATAGATAGATAGATAGATAGATAGATAGATAGATAGATAGATAGATAGATAGATAGATAGATAGATAGATAGATAGATAGATAGATAGATAGATAGATAGATAGATAGATAGATAGATAGATAGATAGATAGATAGATAGATAGATATGTGTGGAAGATGATATATTTGAACCAACTGATGAATGCTGACTTAGGACGAAATAAGGATATTGAAAATTATTTTTTTTTTCAAATATGTGTGGTCATGGGTACCGATTGTATGAGATAGAATGGATGGTTGAAGTACCTTGAAAGTCTGTGTTTAGATCCCTATATTACTTCTAAATTCCAGGTATATAATATATTTCAAATATTTAATATGTAAATTACAGATAAGTTAACCAACTAGATTTACTTAACTATATTATTCATAGAATTTATTTTATTTATATTATTTAATTTATCATTAATACAAAGTAAAGTTTATTTTATGCAAGTACACATATATAATTTTGGAAAAGGCAGAAGAAAAGTAATTTGTTTATCGACAAATGAAATTTCTAGCGTAAATAAATGAAATAATATTTGAGTGTTTTAAAAAAACTTTTACTACAACGATAGATTAAGCAGAAAATTGTGTTTTTACTGTTCAATGATTAAGATGAAACGTGAAAGCAAGAAAATAAATTATATAAAACAAATGCCTTTTAATATTTTACATAAATACTTTGATCTTTTATAAAATATTACATAGATAAACAAAATTTAAGAATTTAAAAAAAATCGGAGAAATTAAGCATTAAACTTAATATTTAAACAATATAATGATATTTGTATACAATTTAAATGTATAAAATTTTCAAAAATGTTGTGAAAAGTTGAGAGAAAATATCAACACCAATATATTTAAATATATTTGCAAAGATCTTATTTAAAACTTTGGAATCTATATTAAACATGTCTGAAATTCTTTTGGTAAACATATTATTTTGTCGTTACCCAGATAATAGAAAATCTATCAGCAGCAATATATTATTTAGTATATACATTTCTAATTACGTTATTTATCTTGGTAATAATTGAAAGCTTGCTAGACTTTCACATGCACTACAGTTGTTTCTCAGACAGACAATCAGATTTTTAAACAGCAGTCTTTTAAGAACGATCAGGCTTTTGACACAAGACAGAGATTTTGATAAGAAAAGGATGCTACCAACCTTCTCTCAATTTAACTTATATATATATATATATAAGATAGTCTTAAGCTCTCAATTTAACTTATATATATATATATATAAGATAGTCTTAAGCTTCTTGGCCAGAAAGCTTGAAATATAAACATATTCATTTATTACTCACTGAGTTTTTAATTTATGTTATTACAGCGCGAAATCTTAGATTTACTACACCGCAATTTTCTAGATGTTAAATATAATTTATCAGCAACGTATCTAAATAACATTTGTCTAAATCGCATGTTGTTATTAAATTAGTAATAATTGAAAGTTTGCTGGTAAAATAAAAAAATAAAAATAAAAAACTCTTATAAATGTGATTTCCTTAGTGCTGTTGTTTTAGTTTTTTTTTTTCAAAATAACTTCAATATTCCTCAGCATAGTAACAACTTTCAATTATTTTAACATATAAATAATGACAGAGTAGAACATATTTTCTAACCAGATCAGATCCTACTGGCTAAAAACATTTGGAGTATTTTTGTTTTTGTTTTTAGATTCTCATTAGACCGATGAATAAATAGTTTTGTCTACATTTTAATAATATGAATAATTAATTGATTGTGTATATTAGCAATATGCAGGATATTCAAAAAGTTGTTAGTATTATTGTTTGAAAATTTTCATTTACCTAAAAAAATATGTCCAAATTTTACGTTATGATCATGGCAGAAGAATGCAAAAATGTTATGACAAAAGATTTTAATATATACATATATGTATATGTAATAAAGTAAGTTTGATGTCTGTATTCGTTCCACAATATATGTAATATACAAATCAATATATATATATATCAAAATATAATAAAATTCACATAAATTATATTATTTTTAGAAGTACAATCGACTATACATCTTGTATTTTAATATTTTAATATATATATATATGTGTGTGTGTGTGTGTGTGCGTGCGCGCGCGGGTGTGTACAATTATTTTCGATATATAATAATTAGTCACCAAGTAAAAAAACTAAACCCTATCATGAAAAAAATAATGTAATGAACTGCTAATATGGACATGGGAATCTAACTGTTGTGTTTAGTTTACCCGACAAAACAAAGTGGTTGGATTTTTGAACTTATGGATGACTGTGGTATATATTTTATGTAATATTAGCATGATTCGATGTAGTCGTAGAACGGTAGATTCTGAAGTTCAAGTTCTATACAATTAGTTTGCTCTGGCAAATCCGTAAACTTCTGATAAAATCGACCAATTAAGTAATACTCAAATATATTATATTTTTTATTACGGAACATTAAATCTATTTAACTCAAATTCCACAAATTGAAGAAATATCTTTAATATTTTACTATGAAAAAGCTTTGAATTCTAACTTTGATAAATAAAAATAATATAATCAAAATGAATATTTATACCTTTATTTTTAAGGGAATAAAATACTAATGAAAAATTATAGATTAGTACTTACTGAAATGAAAATATAAACGAAAAATGTAAATATTACCGAGGAGATGTACAAATGACGTTTTATTATTTATTGTACATTTAGTTATAAACTATTAGGTGATTTCTTTATTTTTTTTATTATTTTTCATTATATTTACCAGTCAATGCATTAATATAAATGGTGAATATTAATGTTAATTAATGATTATTGTAAAAAAATTCTAATAACCAGATTTTTAACAGATATTTATGAAAATAGTTATAACAATAAATAATGAAGTAGATGAAAGAAGAATGCTGTCTCTGGCGAAACTCAATATTTTTGGTAAATATTATCACTCCCATTTGCAGGTCCTCCTTTGTTTTTCATTTATTATAATTTCTTTATAAATTTATAATTAGGTTTAATTAAATCACAACGAAATTTTAAATTTGATCATTTAATATATTAGAAAGTTTTCTTAGTGGTGAACATAAAACCTAAAGCTTTAAATTCGGTGTAGTTTAGAGCAGGCAACAAATAAATTAAAATTTTCATTGTTATTTCCTACATCACATTTAACAGTTTATCATTTGCCTTATGGATAGAATTTTCAGAAGTTTGTTCCAGGTGAGAAGTAGTTTTGTTAATGCACAAATTTATTAATAGTTTTATAGAAAACGTTTTGTTTGTGTGTGTGTGTAAAAAAGATATCTAACCAAATTATACCCTTTATAATATTTTTTTATTAAAACAAATACTTCAATAAAAGCAACGATAAGATGAAATTTCAGAATGTCTTTGTTATAAACTTTAAATAATAAATAAGATTTGCTTCTTCCACACACAAAAAAACATAGTTGCAGAATAAACTATTTTTTTTTACAATGGTTGCTACTTTTTGCCTGCTTTATTTATCAACCAAATAAGAAAATATTTTTGCAAATGTAGATTCATTATCATCCATTTAAAATGATAAAAATATAGTGATTAATTTTAACACTTTATTATTTTTCAAAGAATTTGAGTGAAATGTATGTAATTTGTGGAAATCAAAAATATATATTATTACACTTTTTTTTTTTACAGAAATGTTTTATTTTTAAATATAAAAGAATATATTCTTCTGAATATTGTTACCATAGAGATTATGGTTGTGGTAAATATTACTGTCTAGAAATGTTATCATTAAACAGTCTGTTATAACATTTAGTGGTAATATAAAATTTTCAAAAAAAATTACACTTTTAAAGCATAAATTAATAGATTGACTAAATATTAAAAATCATTAAGATTTTTAAAACTAACATCAAAAAAGATTTTGTTCATTTTTCAAATTGAAACTGCTCTATCTGAAATTTGATGATATGACAGTATTTTCTTGTGATTAAAATCTAATTTTTAAATAATTCTGAAAATCAAATGTGATTTTTTTAAATTTATTTAATTTCTAAACAATATCTATTAAATTAGGTCAAATGTATTATATTCTAATAAATAATAATGGTTTAATATTAAAGTAAAAACTGGAAGCTTAACGTAAGTGAGAACAAAGAAATCTGTCAAAATCCTTGCACAGCACAAAAGGGTTAACCATTTTCAGAGGATAAATAATTCTTATTAATTAATTGTAACTATAGTGTGTCCAGGAATTATTAATAGTTAATGTGTTGAATAAACTACATATATTTTTAAAAGAAACAAGATTTTGGAATTGTTGTATTTAAAAATATTATCATTCTATGAATTTTCTTTAGGAATTTTCTCCATGTAAACTTCAAAAAAATGATTTAAAGGCTAAAATATTCTTTGTGATAAATATTGATCACTGCTGATGCAGGTCAAATATTTTATTCATGTACTTATATTTAATTTAATATTGATTTTGATTTAAAAAAGGCATTTAACATTATTATGTGTGAGAATAAATATACAAATATAAACAAACAATTAACCAAAAGAAAATGTTAGCAACTCTAAATTTATATTTAAATAACCATAATAGATTTTATTAAATAATTTGTTTTTATTTGTTCATAAATAACCAGCATGCAAACTGAAACAAATTAATATATATATATATGATATAAAATTATTAAAATATACTAATTAATTGTCTTATTATTAATTTGTAAATAAATTTATTATTACTTATTCATTACGATGTTTTTTTTTTTCAATCCAAATTGAATTTGCATTTCCCACCCCCTCTACTGAGAAATTTTAGAAACATTTTCTTTTTTCAAACTTTAAAATTCACATATTTGTTTGTCTAATATGAAAATCAAAAAAACAGGAATTTCAAAGTATGATAAAATATGTAATGATGAGCACTCATTGTATTCTTGGCAGTCTAGATCTTTGTGATAATTTTGCATTATTACTTTGAGAAAATGTTACAAATGACTAAAACTTGAATTTTGGAAAATTTATGATTATTTTTGCATAGAAATTATGTGATAATTATTAAAAATATATACTATTATATATTTATTTTCTACAGAAATGTTTTATTTGTAAATATAAAACATTATATTCTTCTGAGTGATGTTACCCTGGAGATTATGCATGTGGAAAATACAACTGTCTAGAAAATGTCATCTCTAAGAATCTATTACAAAATGTAGGAATATTGTAAAATTTATTAAAAAAATTTAAAGTATCAGTGTATAGATTTATTAGATATTAACAATCCCCATCCATATTTTAAAACAAACATCAAACAAAGAAGATTTTATTTATTTTTTAAATTAAATCTGCTCTACCTGAAAATTGATGATGTAATAGTACTTTGTTTTGATTAAAATCTAATTTTTAAAATAATTCTGAAAATCAAATATGACTTTTTAAAATTTATTTCATTTCTAAATAAAAATATCTATCAAATGAGCTCAAATTTATTATATTCTGATAAATAATAATGATTTAATATTAAAGTGAAAGTTGAATTCTTAAAGCAAGTGAGAATAATTTTTTTTTTACAAAATACAGGAGGGTTAAGAATCTTATTCAAATTAATATACATATATATGATAGAATAATCATAATTTAGAGACTCATTGCAAACACAAACATATAGAAATTTCATTAACAAAATTATATATATATATATATTGTAACGATATATAAATATGTCATTACATTTATTTAAAATAAAAACTTAAAAGTTCGCAAATAAAAGGAAAAAACTAAACGCTAAAATTAAAATGTTTGTTAAATATATATATATTCGCACGGATGCTAAACTTTAAAAATATTTTTTTCATAAACAAGAAAAAAAAAGTATTTGAACGTATTTTTTTAAATAAAAAAATACAAGATTGAAATATAAAAATATTTTAATAAAAAAATAACGTAAGTTAAAATAAAAACAGGTATTAATTAATTCCTGTAATCTATAAATGGAAATGATTGTTTATTATTTGAAAAACAAGCTAGCCCTCAAGGCTCTTATGTAATTAAAGGGTCAGATGGAAATTAGATAAGAGAAATTAGCTTGACCAATGGAAGCACCAAGCCTTGGCTCGGACCCTAACGAAAGTAATGGATTGGTGACGTTTTGTTGTTTGAATCCATGTGGATAATATAAAAAGGAGAAATATTGAGTATTGGGAGTTCCAGTCAGTTTTTTCCAACTTGATTTGATGAAAACGGTAAGACGCACTTGCCGTTCTCTCTCATTTTTTTTGTTTGTTTAAAAAAAAAAATGAAAAGACTGTGATACCAGAATGGAACCAGCTAATGCTACCTCCAGAACATTTTCTTCCAATGGAGACGCCATGGGAATTGCCAATGGGAATTGAAAGCAGAGGCCTGGACTCTTCTACCATAAGCTATATGAAATGAACAATTGTTAAAATCAATTAAGAACTTTCGTCAAGTTTTACAAGCCAACTGAAATGTTAAAACGGACTCTTATCTGACTTTTGTAAGTTTTTAAATCAAATTAATAATGTTTAATTTTATATGTTTTCCGATTGATAAACATCATTCCCATTTTTTTTCTTATTGTAAAGATTATTTAAATGTATGAAATTTAAGTTGTTTATAGACGCTTGCATGGATTCGTTTGCAGTTAATTATATTTTGGTTTTCATATTTGATCATAATATATAGACATTCGATAAATAATGATACCTTACGGTGAGTATCTAAAATGTATTTATTCGGATGTCTTTTAAGTTATTGGTGACAACGCAAGTATCTTATGGTGAATACTATTGGGTTACTTATAAGTTTCCCTCTGCGATTGTCGGTATCAATAATTTTGTATTTTGATCGTTTATGTTTATTTTGAAATGTTTTTGACCGTGGAATCTATGTAATCGATCTATACCCAACATTTTTAAACAAATCTGTGCGAACGTATTTAAATGTTAAAATTAAGTCGGGCGTGTATGGCTATATAGTTTGTAAAGTTATATTAAGGGAGGGTAATCTTAGGTTATTCATTTCGTAGTTGAATTGGTTCAATGGATTGGATATATTTGTGTAATTAGTAGATGTAGTATGAGGTCCGCTATGGGCAGGATTATAGATATACGTCACACACCCTCTGTTTGCCTATGGATGGGTTTGTAAGTCGGCAGAAGACCGCAGTCCATTCCTATGGAGTTTTTTGTTTATTGATCTACTTGCCAACAGATGTCACATTCCTGTTGGTGGAGAGTCAATCTCTTCTCTATTTCTACTTATTGTTCAGATGTACATTCCTGACAATATAGTATTTTGTGTTGTCGTATCATGCTACATTGAATACATGAATGTATCAGATGGATTGGTGCCAGTTGATTGCGAAATTTGTTGCCTAAGGTTAAATCAGGAAGAATATTTTCCTTTCAAATGCAGACCTATGTAGTCCATTCATACTCGACCCTCTAAATAAATAGTAAACTCATTATTTGCAATCTACTTAAATTTAGAATTAAAGATCAATATAAAATTATAAACGTTAAATTTATTCCTCAAAATTTAAATATTATTTTATATGTGCATAAATAAATATTTTTATGTGTTAATTTCTGGCAGTGGCTTTTATTCTTTTATATTTAAGATATAAAATTTATAGATTTTTATCTCTGCGTCTCCGCTGAGCTAGTGACTTGGGCTAACGATCGGAATATTTAAATAAAGTGGAATCTTAACAGCGCGTATCTGCCTACTTTATAAATTTTTCTAGGCTCAAATGCCTAGATGGCGCCCTGGTAGTTGCAGATATCGTTTTGCAGTTAGAGTCGATCTTCACTTTCATTCCGATTGGTACAATATATATATATGTAACTTTATAAATAAATATTTGAAAATACAGTAATTAAAAGTCTATAAAATTATATGTATAACTATAACATAGAAGTGCTTTCACTACCTTGTAGCTTTGTCAACTATCACATTTAAAATGTCAACTTTCCTTTAATTCAATGTCAACTTTCCCATAATTCTGGGATCTTAACGTTTGCTGCTTGCCAATTAATGAAATTTTTCATGTATTTATATATTAACATTGCCTCTTTAATTTTTCTTTTATTATTATTTCTTTCAGTTTCCAATATTTTTACATTGTTATAATCAAAATCAAAACCATATATATATATATATGATTTATTATGGTCATAAAAAACAGAAGCTGATAAATTATCACTATTTTTAATATTTTGTTTCATATTTTGAACCCTTTTAAATAATAATTGATGCTCTTTTGTTCTTTTTTTTAATGTGCACCTTGATTCACCTATATATCCACTACCACACCTACATGTCCATTTGTAAATGATACAATTTTTATTTGTCAATAAAGTTTTATCTTTTGAATTATTTATTAATTTATTTAATGTAGGCAGTGCATAAAATGCAATATCACATATTCCTTTATAAATTGTTTTAATGAAACTTGCCAGTTGCTTAGATATTTATGGTATTGATATCCACAACTTTTTATCAGAAAAATTAACATTATTATTAATATTTTTTATATTTAGAAGTAAAAATTTTAACAGTATAATATACACATTCATAATTGTATCCAATGTTTAACAACTCATTACAATAAATTTCAATATTTTTAGTTTTATCTGATGCATATTTACAAAGGTTATCATTTCTAAATAAAAAGGACTTCAAACCTGCTGTTTTATGTGACATTGGTACTTTTTATTTATATGGAATATATCCTCTTTTTGCTATTGGTTTAAGTCATATAGTGATCCAGTTTATCCTTATTTTTAGTAATCTTGAGATCCAAAAATTGAACACTCATTGAATTTTCATCTTTTTTGATCCACTTTAAACCCGTTATATTATTTAATTCATTAAACAAATCATTAATAGCATTTGACTTTCCACAAACAAAAACACCATCAACATATCGACTGTATAAAATAATATCTTTCTGATAATGATCCTTTTTTAAAACATTTTTTTCATATGTTGATATAACAAAATTACATATTTGGGCAACTGCAGGAAGACCCATTGACCACCCATTATTTATTTTATAAAATTTGTGCTTAAAAATTGCATAATTGTTTTCATCTATAAAGCTTAATATTTCAACAATAAATTTTATTATTTTAACATTAACATTTTTTAACTTTAATGCATTATTAATTAATTCAATGGAAAGATCATGATTTGGAATTGAGGCCTGTTGTTGAAAGTTCATTAGGAGTAATTAAATGTGATTCAAGTGTTGGAAATGATTTAATTAAAAAAGTAAAGTAAGAGAATTTTAAATTTGCAATAAATAATAATTGGAACAAACAAATTTCTAAATTTAGAAAAATTACATCTGAAAATAATCTTGTGTGTATAAAAGAGGATAAAGGTTTACGGATGTGCTTGTTACTAAAATCGGATTATGAAAATAAAGTTAGTACTCAAATGAGTATTCTTAATTTTATAAAGGTTAATAAGGTAAATATTGAAAGTTTACATGTTCAATTTATTAATAACATTTAAAAAAAAGTCAAAAGTAATGTAATTGATAATTCTGTAGTATGTCCTAGGGTATTTTCAAATATAAAGTTGCATAAAGAAAAAGAACCATTATGATTAATGATTGATTTTGGGGTGCATTTTATTATGAAACATGTAAATTAATTGAGAAAATGTTCCAGGAAATTCTTGGTTTTGGTTTGTTTACAATATGTTCATCATTTGATTTCATTGGTAAAATTAATAATGTTGTTATTATGATGTAATTTGTACCTTGGATGTCAGTGAAATGTATGGATCAATTGATAGGATGACTTCTATTGAATTAATTAATAATGCATTAAAGTTAAAAAATGTTAATGTTAAAATAATAAAATTTGTTGTTGAAACATTAAGCTTTATTGATGAAAACATTTATGCAATTTTTAAGCATGAATTTTATAAAATTAATAATGGGTGGCCAATGGGTCTTCCTGCAGTTTCCCAAATATATAATTTTGTTATATCAACATATGAAGAAAATATTTTAAAAAAGCATCATTATCAGAAAGATATTATTTTATATAGTCGATATATTGATGATGTTTTTGTTTGTGGAAAGTCAAATGCTATTAATGATTTGTTTAATGAATTAAATAATAAAAAGGGTTTAAAGTGGATTAAAACAGATGAAAATTCAATGAGTGTTCAATTTTTGGATCTCAAGATTACTAAAAAAAAGGATAAACTGGATTACTATATGACTCTTAAACCAATAGCAAAAAGAGGATATATTCCATATGAATCATAAGTACCAATGTCACATAAAATGGCAGGTTGGAAGTCCTTTTTATTTAGAAATGATAACCTTTGTAAGTATGCATCAGATAAAACTAAAAATATTGAAATTTATTGTAAAGAGTTGTTAAATGTTGGATACAATTATGATTGTGTATATTATACTGTTAAAAATTTTACTTCTAAATATAAAAATATTAATAATAATGCTAATTTTTCTGATAAAAAGTTGTGGATATCAATACCATATATATCTAATCAACAGGCAAGTTTCATTAAGAAAATTTATAAAGGAATATGCGATATTGCATTTTATGCACCACCTACATTAAATAAATTAATAAACAATTCAAAAGATAAAACTTTATTGACAAATAAAAATTGTATCATTTACAAATGGACATGTAGGTGTGATAGTGGATATATAGGTGAATTGAGGTGCACATTGGAAAAAAGAACAAAAGAGCATGTATTATTATTTAAAAGGGTTCAAAATATGAAACAAAATATTAAAAATAGTGATAATTTATCAGCTTCTGTTTTTTATGACCATAATAAATCATGTATATATGGTTTTGATTTTGATTATAACAACGTAAAAATATTGAAAACTGAAAGAAACAATAATAAAAGAATAATTAAAGAGGCGATGTTAATATATAAATACAAACAAAATTTAATTAATCGGAAAGCAGCAAGCGTTAAGATCACAGAATTATGGAAAAGTTGACATTTTAAATGTGATAGTTGACAAAGATACAAGGTAGTGAAAGCGCTTCTAAGTTATAGTTATACATATAATTTTTATATACTTTTAATTACTGTATTTTCAAATATTTATTTATAAAGTTACGTATATTATTTTGAAGAAATACAGACATCGATTTGATATATATATATATATATGTGTGTGTGTGTGTGTGTGTGAACCTAATGTTTTATGAATATTAATTGGTATGATTCAAGTATAAAAGTTAGTCAATAAATTATTTATAAAAAAATTCATATAATCATCAAGCTTAAACAATATTACTCATTCTTTAATACAAGTATAAATTTTAAAACATTGTAATACAAGGGTTATTTAAGAATGAATATCAATATAGATTATTAATTAATATATCTGTCATAATTTTCAAATACATTATTTTATATTATGGATACAATATCGGTGTCCAGTCAGGTTGATAATTATTTAGTATATAGATATTATTTATAAATTTAACTTCATTCTATATAGATTTTGGATTATTTTATTAGTAGAGTTTAAATAAAATTATTACTTAATTTTATATCATTACAGATTTTATTACTTATTATGTACAACACGATTAATTTTAGATAGCCTATTATATTATTACAGATTTAGCATTGTATAATTTATACAGCATCATATTTTGGCCTCATTCAATTCATAAAGCATATAAAGGTAAAGAATCGCATTTGATCTATTAATTGCATTATAGATTTTAGTATTTATACATGTTGGTATTTTATTATAATAAAAGATTAATTGAACTTTTACTCCTTTTGTACTGTTGCAGATTTACCTTGCTCAAAGACTTGGGACATTAACAAAAAAATTCTCTCATTGCACTGCTCTCATTTTTATTCCATTAAAGATTTGGTGCTTATATTTATGGGGCATAACAGAGCTTATCTAATTGTTCGTTTTATACTGTTACAATATATAATAATATATTTCGAAGTAAATCAATCTTCACATATACGTTGTTTCAATATAAATTGGCATGCACTTCCACTCACCCCTATGCAAAGATTTTAAAGAACAATTGAATTCCCTTGTCCTTCAAGCTAATCTATATATAAGTAAGCCTTTGCTTACTGTGCATTATTTAGGGATGTCCATTATAGGCCTGATTTTGTTTATTCAATGTTCAAACTGTACAAAATTTATATTAAAACAGCACATGTGTGAAAATTGATTTACTTCTGAATCATAATCTTCATCAACCATTATCAATCCAGTGCAGGACGAAGGTCTCTCCAAGTTTAATCCATCTTCTCCTATCTTTAGCTTCTCTTTTCCACATCACCCCTGCACACTTTCTTATTTCATCCATCCATCTCACATGTGGTCTCTTTCTGGGTCTTTTACAATCTCTTGAAATCCAGTTTAAAATTTCAATTACTATAAATACTGTAAGCATAAAAATATTTATGAGTGCATCTACCACAATAACGACCCAAGCTTATCTACAACACAATTATAAATATGTTGTCAAGTCAATCTCTATCAAGTCAACCTCTGTAAATAACAACCGATTGAATTGTTTTATGGTGTAGATAAGCTTGGACTGTTGTGTAATGTGATTTACATTTATAAACATCTAGTTTTGAGTAAAATCAGATTTATTATCTAAATGAGTGTATGTATAAGTATTACACACACTCTCTACCTTAATGTAACAGTGTTAAAAATATGTATTACACATTTATTTATTGCATAAAGTGATGGAACAAACTAAATTTATAACCCTTACACATAACAAAAACAATTGATATTTACATATAAACGTATTGCTTACTTATTAATGATGATACAGTTATGGCAGCAGACTGTTTTGTCTCCACGTAAATAAAATTTTCAAAATAAACGTTGAGAAAAACAAAATTTCTTCTGAAATATTAATATCGATCAAATTAAAAGATTAATATTTACTGCATATTCAGTTTAAAATATACAGTTCATGCATACACACACTTATATAAAATATTAACTAATATAAAATAATATTTATTGAAGATTTGAAATAAGAAAATGTAAATAAAATACTGCAAATTATTTAATTACTAATCTGCAAATAAATCATTATGTTTAGTGCTTATTGTCAGGTTAGTATGCAAATCGCAATGTGTTTCATCTGGGAGTAATTCACATAATCCTTGATTTGGCTAGATATAAAAAATTAAGATGATAGGCTGACCAATGTTAATCATTGAGTTTATGAAGAGTTTGCATAAATTTTAAGAAGCTTATAAAAATATTCCTAAGTCATCTTAATTGCAGTGATAGAGTATGTTCTTAGAACTCTTCCTATTTACACTCATCAGGTGGTGACCAGATAATGCTGATAAACATCAATTCACTCTGAACGTTAGAATATTTTCATTTTCAATGTTATTATGCTTATTTTATGATAAAATTGTACTATCAAAAATATTCACGTCATCAATATATATATATATATAAACTTTGTTCTATTGAATTTTACTAATAAACAATTAAAAGTTAACGTTTTCCTGAAGATTCGTAATGATAGTGTTCTAGGTGTATTTTTATATTGGACTATTTTTATAATCTAATATGTGTATTGAATGCCTTATGAAAAATTTAACTTTATTTAAATATTCCAAATACATTCAACTGTTAGTAATAGCATATCAAACAGGTTAGTATATGCACAACATTCCAAGAGGTATTATTCTCTCTCTTCTTTGGGTGTTGCTGGTCTGAGCAGTGACAGCACTAGCATGGAATTTGAACTTTGATACAGTACAAAGAAGAAAATTTGAAGAATCTACTTACATGAAAATGGCAAAAAATCCCATAAGCCAACTTAATGTGACTGCACATAATGGATGGAAACTAAAAATCAACATTGCTGTTTAAAAAATGTGGACAAATCAGGAGCCTTATAGATAAGTATATGAAATTACCACAGACTGTTGCATTTGGCAGGATGGCTCAGTTGGTTAGAGCATTAACTTAAAAATTCAATACTCAAGAGTCTAAAGGTCCAGGTTTGAATCTCATGATAGTACAATCACTGGTAGGCCAGCAACACCCAAAGAAGATGGGAGAGAAATACCTCTTGAAATGTTGTGCAAATACTAACTTGTTTGATGTGCTATTACTAACAGCTGAATATATAAAGTTATTTTTTTCTGAAAACATGCAATTCACATATTAGATGATGGAAATATTCCAATATAAAAATACAATTAAAAGTTAACTATTAACTATTTGCTAATTGAATGAAAGATATTCTCTTCAATCTTTTCCTCATTTAGAAGGATTATAGATATTCCTAATAGAGATTAAAAATCTATCATTTATGCCTGTGCAATAAAAATTTATATACTGTATAGTTCACATATAACTTAAGTCTCTTACTGGTAATAATAGAGATTTACTTAGAACGTTTAGTTTATAGAAATAGAATCAAAGTACTTCAACTTTCTGCTTAAAATAAATTTGTGGGCAATGCCTAATTTAGATTTCATAAAGTATAGATATACATTAATACCATAAATTCAATATGCTTGCTTTATTATAAGGATAATGGTCATATGCATTCTTTGCTACCAATAATGTAGAAAAGAAGTCTTTTCCCAAGCATTCATGCTACCACATTTATATTTTACTCCATGTGGTCCATGAGATGCACATATTCATACAAAAATAATAATAGAAAATGCCCAAACATATTTACAACAAAACTAAATAAGGGAGATAAGAACATTGATCCAACTGATAGTTCTTTAACCATAGAATCACATATAAATTCAAGTTCAAATTTTTATATCTATGAATGCAACAAATATAAGAAAGATCCAAGTAGGACAATATCATCATTATCAAGCATTATCAATCCACTGCAGGATGATGGTCTCTCCAAGTTCAATCCATCTCCTCTGATATTTAGCTTTTCTTCTCAACATCACCCCTGCACACTTTGTTATTTCATCCATCCATCTCAAATTTGGTCTTGTTCTGGGTATTTTACAATCTCTTGGAATCCAGTTTAAGATTTCAATTGTCCATCTATTATCATCTCTTCTAGAAATATGGCCAGACTAAGTCCAATATTTTTTAATTTTTTAATGAGGTCAATAGCACATGTTTGTTCTCTTACCAATTCTTGTTACTCCCAACATGCATCTCTCCATACTTCTTTGAGTGGTCTAAAGCCATTATATTGCTCTCCTATTAAGTGTCCTAAGTCTCAGATCCATAAGTAAGAACTGGTAAAACACATTTATTAAAAACCTTCCTTTTCAAACACATAGGCAGGTTTCCTTTTGGTATCAAGTTATTTCTATCAAAAGCTCTTCAACCAAATTTAATTCTATGATTAATTTCATCCAGTATGTTTGCATCTATATTAATAATCTGACCAAAGTATTTGTAACTGTTAACTTCTTCTAACTCATCATAATCAATCTTATTTTCATATTTTGAGAAAATCCATTAAACCTTACTTTAGTCTTTCTGACTTTAATCTGATAACTCCTGCAACATTTTCTGCAGCTCTAAAGTATTATTTGCAAGACAAACTACATCATCTGAAAAATCTAAATGACTTAAATAACCTCAATTTACTTTCAATCTTTTAGCTTCCCAATTTAATCCACAAAATACTTCTTGCAGCACTGTTATAAAAATTTTTGGAGATATGGAGTCACCCTGTCTTACACTCTTCTCAATATTGATTTTCATAGTACCATTATGTAATCTAATTCTTACTGTTGTATTTTTATAAATATTGTTTAAAATCTGACTATATCCTGGATCTATACCTTGATGATCCAATGCATAAAGAAATGTTTATAGAATCAAATGCTTTTTTTATAATCTACAAATGCAAAGAATAATGGCAACTCATATTAATTTGTCTCAATACCTCGATATTATCTACTATACTAAAACCACTTTTAAATCCAGATTGATCTTTTGGTTGGTAGAAATCCAATGTTTTCTGCAGACAAGTTGTAATTATCTTGGTAAAAGTTTTGTATAAAACTGATAAAAGGCTGATATGTCTGTAATTTATAATATCTTCTTTATTACCTTTTTAAAATAATATTAAAACTGCATTCTTCCAATCATCTGGTACATATTTATAATTTAGACATTTGGTACATAACTTTGCTAAAAATTTCTATTTCTTTACCTGCTTCTTCCATCATTACCTGGAGCCCTTCCTTTCTTCATAAATCTAATTCCACATGTCACTTCTTCATTTAAAATTCTGGGCAATTTGGAAGATGTAATAAATATAGAGAATACTTGTTCTTTATTACTTTATAATTCTTGATAAAAGTATTCTAACCATTTTATGATGTCATCTCTTTTTTTTAGTAATAATTTCATCTTTTTTTCTTATTGCAGACATAAATTTCCTACCAATACCAAAATGTTGTTTTACACTCTTGGGACTTTTATTCTCATCTACAGCTTCCCTTGCTAGTTCACAGTTATACTTTCTTATATCATTTTCAACTCTTTTCTGCACCATTTTAGAAAATTGAAGATATTCAATCCTTTTTAATGCATCATTTTTGCATATCTTCATATTCCTTCTTTTCTTCATAAGTTTTCTAGTCTCAATAGAAATTTTCTTGGTCAATTGCTGCTTTTTTTACCAGCTATCTTTGTTGCAGTTTTTAAAAGTTATCTGTTATTTTCATATTAATTTTATTCAAATCTGAATCGTGTTCAAAATCTACTAATACTTTAATTCGATTTGTAAGTTCTAATTTAAATTCATTAGAATGTTTCTGAAGATTAGGAATATCAACTGTACATATTGTTTTTCTTAATAATTTTTGTCTTTCTAGTTTGCATTAACAGGCATCTTACATCTTACTAATCGATGATCACTTTCTGTGTTAAATTTATTAAGAACATTACAATCTTGAAATATGTATTTTCTGTTAGTCAAAATATAATCCAATTCTGCTGTACCTTAATTTGGATGCTCCCATGTCCATTTCCTTTTAACATTTTTCTCAAAAAAAGAATTCATTATATAAAGTTGTTTTTTTTTTCTGCAAACTCCACAAGTCTATGTCCTCTCTCATTTCTATTACCATAATGAAAATTATCTAAAACACTCTCATCTTTCATTGGTTTACCAATTCTGGCATTAAACTATCCCATAACAATTTTAAAATGTTGCTTACTGTGATCAAAAGCCTTTTAAAACATCCATATAAAAAATTTCTACTACTTCATCACTATGAGAATTTGTTGGATCATAATCTGAATTATTTGCATTTGGTATCTGTTATTAAGTTGTATAACTAATCTTGCCACTCTGTCCGATATACCATCAATCTCCACAATATTGTTCTTCCACTTTTTATTTATAATGAATCCTACTCCACTTGTATTTCCAATATTTGTGCCTTTATAATAGAGTACATGTCTACTTTTTAAATCAATTGTCTCTTCACATTTTCTTCTAAATTCACAAAGACCAATAATGTTCCATTTAATATAAGGCAATTCTTCTAATGTTTGCAATATATATATATATTATATTCGTATAATTTATGAAAACAATGTATTTATTTTAGTTATACAATTTTGCCTATGTATATGTAAACAAAGCAACACTTTTTTTTTTTAAACTAAAAGTAAATCATAAAATTAATTATATTTTTAAAGTAGCTGCATAAAACTACAAAGCAAAACTAAGCAATAAATTAAGAAAAAATATATTGTTTATAGAAATTAAAAACAAAAGAAAACCAGCACAAGTTTTTGATTTACCATGACGAACAATAGCTCAGTGATTTTTTTTGCTTACTATTCTTCCTTTAAATAAATTTCAAGCCAATAAAAAAGAATCCGATACAATGAATCCATAAATTACACTATAATACTATTACATTTACACCATATCCAAAAACAAAATATTAAATAATAAAAAAAAAAAGAAATATAAACAAGAAAAAAATGTAAATGCATAAATTTAATACATTTTCCCATCTAGTAAGAAATTTTTTGTCCCATTTCAAAATGTTAAAAGGGAGTAACATTTTTTTAAATATATATATTAAAATTCCTAAATATAATAAATTTTGTAATATGGCCACCATCTCAGAGCTCCATGCACAACATGTTTATTAATAAAATTTCTGTAATTTATTCTGAAAGCACACACGTTTTCTTCTTTTATAATCTTTTCTAATTATAATGTACAGTATTTCATATAATAAAACTTTATCTAAACATATTAACAATTTTATTAAATTTAAAAATATTTGTAAAGTTGATAGTCTACTGAAAATGAGACTGTTATTATGTTTTCATGGAGAAAATGTTATTGAAAAACAACAACATCTACAGCATAATTAATTGTAATGAAAATCATATATTTTGCTATTCATTTTTTTAAAAATGAGAGTAAAATGTTATTGTTTTTTTTTTTTTAAGTAAATGTGAATGAGTGAATACATACTCATTAAAATATATGAAAATGCACATCCTCCGTTAATTATTTTTAACATATTATTATTACTTTTATAATTTTCTTTACCCTATAATCTTAATCTTTATAAGCACACATTATATATAAAAACATCTGTTGTGTTATTTTTATCTCCAAAAGTACTTTATTAAATTTTTGATAAAAAATGATTACATTTGTTTCCTTTTTTTAATTCGTCCATATTTACTATACAACGATCAATAAAATATTCAATTATTACATGGGAATCAGAACAATACCTATAAAGCCAAAGATTAGAGGTGATTCACTGCAATTAGCACGTACACATATATTCTTTAATTTTTAAATAAAGTAAGGTGTCATATTATAGCTTTGAAAATTGAAATATATATATATAATTTCTCTTCTGCACCTTTCAAAATCTTTTTCTTTTATTATTTCAAGCTTGCTTATAATGTATTTGGAGTTATCTTCAGTTATTACTGAAAACAAATATGCATCTTGTACATATATTGTATAAAAAACCAAAATATTGTCAAGGGTTGGTGGCCGAGTGGTCAACATAGCGGCCTTACAAGCAGTTGTCCCGTGTTCACTTCCTGGTCGATGCTTTGACACATGAGAAAAAAAAATACTGGCACATATATGAGATTAAATCCTATATCAAGATTTTCATATATATATAGTTTGTATCTCAGCCTTGATGTTATCAAGACAATCACAAGAGAGAAAAATGTGATTGTGTTTCTGATTCTTTTTGCAAAGATATTATAATAACTGAAACACTGGCTTATTAGATACCTGTGTCTATATATGTAATATGTAGCGTATATGAGCACAGACTTTCACATGACCCACCACTCTCCACTCTATCTAATAACACTGATACACTTAAGCACACATATGCTGAAAAGATAAATAATCATCAATATACGTATTTCATGCTAAACCAGAACCATAAGTTGGTCCAGATTATCATCTCCCACACATATATACCATATGTATATATATATATATATATATATATATATATATATATATATATATATATATATATATATATAGACAATCTTCATACTTTAATGGACAGGCTCCAATCTACTACACACTGCAACTCTTCAACTATCCATCCAATTGAAAATCTGATGATGGAATGCTCGAAGGCAACCCTGAGGCCGAGATTCTTGTACACCCATGTTGACCTAAGGTCAATCTGAACCAAGATTGTCTATCTTAATATATATCTGAGCAGTTATAGTATATATGTGTGGGAGATGATAATCTGGACCAACTGATGATTGCTGGTTTAGCATGAAATACTTATATTGATGATTATTTATCTTTTTAGCATATGGGTGCTTAAGTGTATCAGTGTTATTAGATAGAGTGGAGAGTGGTGGGTCATGTGAAAGTCTGTGCTCATATACGCTATATATTACAAAGATATTATAGTAATTTTCATATATTGAATATGCCTACGTTTGTAAAAAAAATGTTTATAAGATAAGGCCTCTAAGTTTATATTCATAAGGAAATTAAAAAAACATAGGTTCAAGTGTCCAGTATCTATATTTTTGGCATAGTTGTTTACTTGCCAAGTTAAGTATTGATTTCACATGATAGGTGAGGTGAGGTATAATTCATAGTGATATTTACTTTTTGGAAAAGAATAAACAAGATTTTGTATTTTATATGTGTCTCTGAAAAATTTTAAATAATCAATAAATTGGAGAGTCTGTTGGTGTGGTTTGAAAAGTTATATAAAGATAAACAAATACCCCTGCACATGCCAAAATGATGTTAAGTGATTTTCTTTGGATTCTAAATAGATTTATTGAATGCAGCTCACCTACTTGTTATTCAATAAACAATACTTATTTAATTATAATTGAAGTTTGTCAAGAATCACAAGCTCTTTTTTGTACATGACGTATAATGTACATGAGATGGTGGGGATAGGGGCTTAGCAAAAGTATAGAAGACATCGCAGCTACATTATGCTAAAATGCATTTAAATATAGACATTTACGTAAAAAATTATTAAAGTCAGATTATGTCTTAGACGAATATCATTATCTAACAACAACGTCATATTATAACCATACTGTACAGTGCAATAAGGCCATATTGATTGACAGATAATACATTACTTTAACTAAAAATAGCATTATTTTTAATAACCATTTTTAGAAATTTAGAAATTGCCAAAATAATTGAAATTGGTTTATGATTATGAAAAAATGTATTATTTTTTTAAAAAAAACAACAACAGGGGTAACGTTACAAACTTTGAAGTATGTAGCATTAAGGAAAAAAATAAATAAATAAATAAGATATAAATATATAATTGTTATTTTTAATAAGAATCTTTGAAACTTAATTATCTGATCTAGATAAATGAAAAATATCAAAAAATCACTCGTATAAATAAATAATCAGATAACTCTATACATAAAATAGAATTAAAGCAAGAGAACTAAATACATAAGAACGATATATATTTTCCATTTCAAATATATATTTTATTATTAATTTCTTTTATAATATTGAAATTTAATTTTCTAATATTGAATTTAATTCCAGTATTTTGTTTCTATAAATTTATTAAATCTTCATCCAATAATTTTAAATATTTCCTTAGACTGATTTAAGGCAAATTTTTATTTTTATTTTTTGAATATACAAAAAAGTTTTATCTCAACTGAAATATATTTTTCCCAATAGTATAAAAACATTTTTATTCTAAGTGCATATATGTATAATTATAATCTGAAAAAAATCTATTTTAAATTTTATATACACATATAGATATTTAACATTTAAAGAATATTAAATATTGTTATTGGAATACTGAAAAGTGAGTTTAAAAAATTATAAACAAAGAAATGATTTAATTAAGAAAAGAGAGGGAATTAGAATCGAAAGATTCTTATCCTTTACCCTCCAAAGTCGAGATTTTGTGAAATGAAAAATAAGTAAAGTTAGAAATATTGAAATTGTACATTAGAAAATTAATAATGATAAAGAAATATAAATGAAAGGCAAACTAAAATATGATGTATAAGAAAAGTAAAGTTTGAAGAGTTTAAATAAGAATAAAATAGAAAGTTTAAAATGTGACCAAAAGATAAGGATCTGGGTCATAAAAGTACACATTTGATGTTAAAACGAAATGTGTGTATGGAGTATATATGAGGTATGAGTAAGACAGAAAAATTAATGCTTGTCCAAATAAAAAATAAAAAAAACATTTTAGTAAAAATCTGTGTAATTAAAAAAAGAAATAAATAAGTGTACATAGTGCTACGAAATTATGTAAAGGCCAATTGGCCGAAGGCACATTCAGAAAAGAAAAGGTGTGAACATCAGCGAAAACAAAGGATCGAAAGGACAAAGAACTGGGGAATTTTAATTAAAAAGTATGATTAGGGGATTAGTATTGGTAGAGACTTCTTGTTGAGACATTGGGGGAAATACTGCTCTGATAATAAGCAGCCATAGTTAACAAGATATGATTTCTAACATTGGTGCCTCATCAAGAATGACTGGCTAAGGGCCATTGTGATCGCTGGCCGATCCAGACTCACTGTGCTAATGGTTCCCATCTAGATGTAACAACTGCTGATGTAGCACCTGCTAGAGTGTTCATTTTGCCTTGTCCTTGATGTCCTAAATACTGAGGAGTTCCCACAACCAAAAAAACCTAAGTGCGACCGTTCCCTGCTAAAGAAGTGGAGAAATTCCACATGGTGGTCAGCAAGACTTCAAGTTAATTCAGACTTAATATTCTAGATAAATATGTATACTACATTTTATTTCACATGTGCACATACCTTTAATTTGGACAATGGCCAAATTCTTCCTTTGAATGATACAGACATTCTTTAACTTTTTTATATATCCACGGAATGACAATTATAAATGTACAATCATTTATAGAATCTTTTATTTTGTTTTACTCGTAGCATTATAGCATATAATCTGTTTTTTATTGTTTGTAAATGATTTAGAGTGTTTCCTTTTATTTTTAATTTATTGTATTAAATATTTATTATTGATTTATATCTGTTTCGTCTCGTTCTTCGCGACTCCAAAAAGTAATATAGTCTTAGGGTTTGGGAAATAATTATTATTTATTTTGAGCACTGAATTAACACTTGAAGCTAGTGGTGCAGTATTTTGATCCCATTAAAATTTATAAATATCCCAGTGCTGTAACTCTTTAAATCTTACAGCAGTCGGGAGACAGTGACCGGAAAAGATAACCTGGGGCTATATCAGTATATTTATAGGTTCGGTCAAGTACGGATATAGACTCGTTTATGTAAGTATGTTCTCTCTGCTTGCAGTAGTGGAAAGTGGACAATCTTGAATTTTAAGAATTCCCCATTATACATAAAGAAAAGGGAAGTTAAGCTTTCGATCGCCAGGTTTCCGTTACAATATATTAATACTCTTTGTGCAATATGTTTTTATTAACAATATAACTTCAACGGTCATTCAGAAATAAGAGATAAACTCCGTTAAATTTAATTTAATATTTAAATAAATATCAAGCTATAATAACTTAACTCCAGTTACAGTGCTTAAAACATATTTTTGTTATTAGCTTAATATATATATATATATATTATATATATATATACTTATATATATATATATATATATATATATAAACAAGTCTTTAAATAGTCCATTCGAGGAAAGGTTACTCAAATAGTGTCACTCAGAGGATTAACCAAAGAAAAGGCTTAACTTATTTCACTTTTCAATTAATGCTAGTGTAAAGTTTAGTGTTTTTATTCTTTGTTTTAGCTTCTATATAAGAATAGATAAACACTTATTTACTGAACAATAATGAAAGATTATTTGAATATGTGAAAAAAAAAAGTTCTAAATCGATTGAAAGCTCAAACAGTTATTCATGTTTTAAAAAATTATTATTTAAAACCTGATAATAATGTGAAAGGCTAAAACCTTCAACAGAAGTGCCTTAAAATGCTAATGTGACAGTCAATCAGATATAATAATGACTGCATGTGGAACTCTCAATTGGCTGTCACATAAGCATTTTTAAGGTGCTTCTATCAAAGGTTTTAGCCTTTCATGTTATTATTAGGTCAGTTGCTATCGCTTAATAAATTTAATATATTTATATTTGAAACCTGATAGAGTGGTGAAAAAATTGGCTACCTTTGCACTATAAAGGACTTTTCATGTATTGTTAGTAGCAGCCAATCATATAAAAGTATGCCTTTGTTAACTCTGAAAAAATAAAAAAATAGAAAAACGCTCATTTTTGAAAATGAGAATACAAACTAGATACAGCTGATTATTAGAGTGATGATTTGATAAATGAGTAGAATACAAACAAATGATATAGTAGTGACTATTAATAAAATTTATTACTATCCTTTTTCAATCTTGTTTGTAATAAATAAGCTAAAACGTTTCTAACATTTGCTAAAGAAAAGGTTCACTCTATGTATTTAGTTTCATTAAATGTAAATAAGCACTCTTTCAGCTTGGTACAATAGATTGCAGCAAATTCAGAATTAAAATAAATAGTAAAATTAACAATTAAAAATTTTGCAGTCATTGGTTTCACTGCTAAGACCGATTTTTTAAATACCAAAAAAAAAAAAAAAAAAATCACAAATACAACACAAAAATATACTAAAATCATTTTTTCATCATTTTCAATTACATTTCAGTCACCTTTGATGTTTTAATAAATTCCTGGTAATAGAGATTTTCTTAGTTCTCACAAACATAATCTTATGATCTTATAATACAAACTTAATTTTAAACTTTGCATATTTGATACTTTGCGTATTTGACTAATATTCTGTAAATCAATATTAGTGCTACAAATGCATAAACACAAAGCTAATATTTAATATCATATGAAACCATAAACTGAGTGCTTTTGAGAGTCATGTGTCTCATAATAGTAGCTCATTGTGAAGTAACTGATTGTCTAATGTTATGCCAATCTATAGAAAGTTCAAGTATTTCATTTCCTGGATATAGAATAACATATTTCCTTTCTGTTGATGGCATTGCTGTCAATTGTGATAATGCAGGCTTCTTTTATCATTCTTTTCAAATCATTTCCCTCTTTGCAGACTAAGCTGATTATTTGCAGTTCACATAGATGTCCTGCAAGGTTTTGCTGCTGTGCAAAAATGGAATTGTGTGCTGGATTGGATTGTGCTTTAGTATACAAATATTTATGTTGATATAATCTCATTTCCAGTGCTGCATTGGTTTTCCCATAATAAGAGGCTTTACAATGTTTGTCAGAGTAAGAGCAACAGAGATGAAACATGTTATTCTATATCCAGGAAATGAAATACATGAACCTTGCATAGATTTTCATAACATTAGACAATCAGTTACTTCACAATGAGCTATGATTATGCAAGCCATGACTCCCATAAGTGCTCAGCTTATGATTTAATAACATATTAAATATTAGCTTTGTGTTTATGTGTTTATAATCTTATGACCTGTATATTTCTCATGGATATATAATGCAAAACTAAGATTTTTAATTTTACACTACTTTTATGAACTTTTACTTTTTCATCATAATCTCATTTTACTTAGATCTATGTTATGCCTAATTAGGTAATCTTTTCTTATGAAGACAAATCAGGGAATTTTACCACCACAAAAGGAGACACTTTTTAGAAACACAATTAGTAAAGATGAGAATAATGGTAAGTATATTTGTTTAGAAATGTCATGATAGCCAAATTAAAAGAAAGTTAATAGATATTATAAAGAAAATGTAAAATATAAATATTTTAATAGAAATATTTAATATTTAAAATGTTATCCAAATGATTTCATATCAACTAAAATATTTTTGAATATTAAAATGCATCAAGAAGGCTTTCTTTTAAAATTTATTTTTGATTTTACTGATATTGATATTCAAGAAATTTCTAGGTTTTTGAATTTTTTTTTAATTTATTAATTTTTATAAATACAGTGTTTTATTTGCTTTTGGAGTTTTGAAAAACTTAATAATTTTAAAATGAAAAATGTTTGGGAAAATATATATCAATCTGTTAATAGATTAAGTGGGTAATATTATCATTTCTGTGTTAGTTAATAATTGATTTTTATCTAGAAATAAAATTGTTTTTTTTTTTAAAAAAAAAAAAAACATTTGCTTTTGTTGTTGGAGTATAATGTAAGATTTTAAGATTAAAAAAGGATGGGTAATTAATTATATTAATTCTTTTTTAATTTGTTTGGTTTATATTAGGAAATACTGGACTTAACCAGCAGAGAAAACAACAACTTCATGTTTTCAAATCAAGATGCTTTATATTCGCCTATATAAGTGGATATTTAGGTTAAAGATAAGATGGCCACACTTATCTTTATAAAAAGTCATTATCTTGTGTTGTGGTTTGGAAGGGTCCTCTATCGGCAAAATATGCTTGATTATGATGACTTTTAAAGTTCATTGAACACAGATTAAAGCCTGTTTAAAGTATTTATATATGCTTTCTGTGCACTCAATAAATAAATTATTATTATTTAATTGTTTAGAAAGTAAAGAAAAATATTAATTATGATTATATATTTAAATTATTTATTAGATATGTTGATGATTGATTGTTTGTAGTGGAAACGAACAATTTAGAAATATTAAAAACAAAATAAATTTAATAGTTTTAATCTTTCCATAAAATACATTCTAGAATAAGGGTGTTGGACCATGTTAAAAAATTTTATAAGAGATTTTAAAACATAATTGTTTGGTAGTACTCATTATGTTAATAATAAGAATTTAAGAGCTATTATTAGATCTGATAGTTATCGATCTGTCTTCCATAACATAATTGTTTTACATATTTTTTGCTAAGAATATCAAAGATTATATAGTTCTAAGAAGTAGATTTGTTTAAAAATAAGATAATTTTATAAAGATTAACTGTGTCTTGGATATTTTAATATATTCATTAAGGATATAAAATGACATTATTTTTTTGCTTTTTAAGCTGCCTCATACGTTTTTAGAAAAAAATGTAATTTATTTGAAAATTAAAAAATAACATAAAGGAATGATGTATTTTTAAACAATTTCTTAAATTATTCATAAAAATACAATTTCTGAAGTAGTTTATACTATTTCTTGACTTTGTAAAAAATTGTATATAGATCAAAAGTTCATAAAAATATAGCAAGAAATAAATATTTTAATTCTACAATACATATCCATGAAATAAATATAAATATTAAAATTATATTTAAGCAAGCTATGGTTGTCTTCTTTTAAAAGAATGTAATAAAAAAGAATTAAAAAATCTTTGATATTGAAAATTAATTATACTAAAGCTATTAGCTTATTTAATAATTCTTCTGATATTAAAGGTAATTGGGATATAATTTAGAATTATTGAAAATTGTTTTGCTATGTACAAGAAAGTATCCAACCAAACCCAGAAGCATTCTCTGGTGGGTGAATGCATTTTAGTCCATGTTACTGCTGTTAGATGCACACCCCATGAAAACCTCATGCAGTACTCTGACAACCTGCATTATCAAGTAAAGTCATGGTACTACATAATTTTTTTTCGTTAAATGTCTTTCACTTTTTAATCTATTATTGTAATGGCTGAAAAGTGAGGAAGATTTTTAAAGCAATAAATAAAAAAGAAGCTGTGTAGATACTTGACTGAATCCAAATAGACATTCATACTACAGTGTAATAACATTGATTGATAAGAATGGTACATTTATATATACATTATCATTATTAATCATTATCAGTCAATCACTATCTGATGATTTCCTTGAATCAATTAATCATGAACAGTGAGGATTCTAGTAAAATGCAATGCCAAATTCTTCAAAGGTATTGATTATTATTTATTTTTATTTTTGGTTATTATTTATACAAAATACCAGAATACTAATATTTATCATTCTTCAAATAATTTTCAAAAGGTAGGTTCCTTTTTACTTTATTTTTTAAATAATCATAACAATTCTTCTATTATAAGTCATTAATTTTTACAAAATATCTACTCATAATTCTTTAGTGTGAATTGGTTTCTAATTTAACTTCTTTATTCTCATTATTTAACAGTAGCTGCACTCCTTTTAACACTTTTAAATTGCCAATATTATTTTTACCTTATAGTTCTCATTTTCATCCACCCCTGCATCTACAAAATCTTCATTTGCATCTTTG
Source organism: Epiperipatus broadwayi (assembly GCA_028023455.1). Taxonomy (NCBI): domain Eukaryota; kingdom Metazoa; phylum Onychophora; class Udeonychophora; order Euonychophora; family Peripatidae; genus Epiperipatus; species Epiperipatus broadwayi. Next base: position 61,824 of record JAQFVV010007709.1, read on the forward strand.
TAGATTTTTTCTTAAATGTTTATATTTTTTTATATAAAAAATGCTCTAAACAAAATAATTTATAATTTTCTATTTTAATATATATGTCTGCATATTAAATGTTTAACAAAAATGTATTTATTTCCAATCAAAAATTACACCCAGAGCATGCTCTCAATGTTATCAGTCATATTTATAGCACTCATCTATTCAGAAGCTAGCAATTATCATTAGTATAAATTCATGTGTTATTTATTTAAATTAATTCATTTGCATATTTCATTTTTGACAATAAAATGTTTCTTCTTTAATTGATTGGGTGTCTTAAAAATAGCTCATGCATCGTTATACTTTTGCTTCCGGACATCTCTCTCTCAACACAAACTGATTTTACATTAGTTGGAACAAACATATGACCATCTCACATTCGTTTTAAATAAATATTAATTTGTATTGAGTGTCCTTTTTTACTCTGCTGTAAAGATTGTACTGGGTGATTCTTGGAGTAATATTGGTTCCGATTCTCCATGATGGCAGGAAGAGTAAATATAAGAAGTAAATATTACTAATATTGCTTAAAAATTAAAGCTATATATATATATATTACTTAAAAATTAAAGCTATATATATATATATTACTTACTGTAAATACACTGCTTCTACTTCGTAAGAGGCAGCTAATTTATTTAACACCTCGCTGTCTTGAAAGTTTGCATATGAAAGAGAAGATGAATATTGCTCTTCCAAACATTGAACGTCACAATTGCAAATCTTATCCCAATCTTGGCTAGAATTTACTAAGTGAAAATAATAACAAAATAAATTTAAACATAGAACATCGAATTCATATTTAATTTAGTTTTTAAATTAAATTGATTTACATTTGATTTATTTCTCTTTTGATCACGTTTTAAATATTGTACAATAGTATATTTATAATCATGTTAATTCACATACATCTATGTATCTAATGAAATAAAAACATAGACAAACATATATTTAATTATTAATGTTTAAAATGTACCTAAAATGTCCGCAGTACAGGTAAACAGGCTGACAAAGTCACAAACTGGATAATTCACATGTTTATCTACAATAATAATATAAACACTTAATTTTAATTGACATATTATTTGCTTTCATAAATAATAAAAAAATAGTTACTTCTTCCATGCTTGAAACATTTTATTTTTTATATATCAGTATTTGAATGTTAAAAGAAATCTTGAATTAGCAATAAAATAAATAACTCCACTAAGAAATATATATATATAAACAAATTTGGTTTAAATGTAAAATCTAATTACATATCTTAAAATAATAAGGATCGATTATTGTATCCTGTAAAGAAATTGGCCAATTGTTCTGTAATATGTATATATAGAAAGAATGATCTCTCTTGTCACCTATTTTAAATATTTTGATGCTACAATGATCAAGTTGATTGATTTAATGTTATTAATGTAAAAAAAAACAATTCATATATTTGCATGGACAATTGTCTACACTATAGACAGCTGCAAAGAGAGGTTCTCAAAATGCAGACATACTAGTGAGTGACTGACGATGAACAAGTAATGTTATTAAGAGATAAATTTCAATGCATAATAGATGTAAACAATGCTTTATTTTAATATAGAAAAAATCAATATATCAACGATAGCTCAATTATATAATATTAATAAACACATCATTTTCATAATGCATGTAAGTAATATTCACTAAGGCTGTAAACTCAAGAATGTGCGCGTAAAAATGTGATAGTTGGGACCTCTACAGATCTTAACCACAATCTTACGTTTTGGAACAAAAGAAGGGAACCCTTCTTTATTTCAACCTACTTTCGATATAAATAAGTGAAGCTGAAGCAGTTAGATCTGAGAGGGTGAAACTATTCAATACTTCAATGATTAAGTCCACATTTCTTATTACACATTAATACTCACAAAATCCTTAGATTACACCGAGTCAATGGAAAGATTTTATAGTTAGAAATCTATTACGATAATTTAAAGTTGTAATTATAAATTTATTTAAATGCACATTGATTATGTAAGTAATATTTACTAAGGCTGTAACCTCAAGAATGTGCGCTTAAAAATGAATATAAGATAAATCTTTTTTGTATACTACCAATATCATTGTAATGCTTTTCAGTATCAAAAAATCTGCAAGTATAAATGATAATTTGTACTTATGACTTCAGACATTAAAGATATGGACATTCAAATATTTTTAGTATTATTAACCAAAGAAGAGAAATGATTCTACTTTATTTGTATATGTATTAGGTATACTAAATTGAAATTTTGGTTATATATGATACTTATAAAAACTGATCTTTATTAATATTATTATATAAAAATGTTTATCTTTTAAGTTTTATAATAGCAGATATAAATAACCACTTTATACTAGCAGACTTTCTAACAAAGAGGAGCAGTCCAATGTTAATTGACAGCATATACCAAAAGTTAATTTCCATTACTTTACATAAAATTTGAAAGTGCTGTATTTAGTAATATTATTTATAATTGTGTGGATATGTAAGTAAAACACCCTTAAAAAACAAAGATGTCTTCAATAATCTCCTATAGAATAATAGTAAAAATAAATACATTATTAAACATTTATTTCAATTGCTGAATAAAGTGGGCTTGAATGCTTTCTTATTTATACACATTACCTACCTATAAAGGCATCTAAGTAAACTATTTAGAGACAATATAGGATGGTTATTTAGATTAGCTAAAATAGCTACTTATATATATTATAACG